>JAIUZE010036181.1:0-13587 GCA_022085475.1 Heliosperma pusillum | reverse complement strand
TGTCCCAGGCCGGTCAGGAGGGAGGCGGCCGGTGGGCCGGCTCAGAACACAAGCAAAAACAGAGAAATGTAGTCTAGGCCGGTCAATGGACCGGCGGCCGGTGGGCCGGCACAGAACACACTACCAAAATCCAAACTTCACTTACTGAGGTGGTCCAGGCCGGTTGGAGGACCGGTGGCCGGTGGGCCGGCCAGGAACCCCTCTTCATGCAAAAATCCAAGTTTTCCAAAGATTGTTACTGATGTGTTCCCAGCCGGTGGTCAGACCGGCGGCCGGTCGACCGGCTGGGAGCACCTCTTCACCCGTGAGCCTTGCTCACTTAATCAATTCAATCCAATTCTCATATATCAATTCTAATAATCATCAACAATCATTATATATCATCCATAATCATCATATAACAACATTCATTAATCATACCATGATTCCTAAGCTTCTAATCGTAATCTTAATACGATTTCTAGCATATAAAGCATGTAAAACACGTAAATGATATCGAGTAACCCTTCACCGTTACCTTTAAGCGTCTCTACTAATCGTCAAGCTCCTCTTCTATAAGGAAATAGTCTTTGTCGGGATCTTGGAGGTCACCACCTACAAATAGATCGTAAAAAGATTAATAAAGTTCATCTTGAGAAAGACGGAATGCTTAAAAAGCGAGAAAGACGATAATTTTATTATCAATACGGATAGAGGAAGGTACGGGAGGAAGAATAAGATAAACTTACGTAAATTCTATCGAGTAACGAAGAAACTACGCCAATTCTAAGATTTAAATCAAAGAGGGAAAAGATGAGATTTCTTAAGGGAGAAGAAAGGGGGTTTTGTGTTTGATTTTAGGTTAAATGAATATTAGGTTAAGGAGGGAGTAGTGTGAGTTGTGTAGGAAAAAGTCAAAGACGATTTCCAAAGTCAAGAAAAGTCAAACTAGACTTAAGACGGCTTTTTCATGAAATCTCGCAGAAATTCCAAATACGAACCCGGAAATTCAAAATTGGACTCGAAACTTAAAATTATAAATTAAAACTTAAATTTGCTGAAAAAGTTTCGTAAAATATTTCTACTAGAAAAATAGGGTACATTTGCGGGTGTTACAGAATTCTTTTCCAAGGTAGACATACGAGAATTGAATAGACAAAGCATGACATGGTAGATTAAGACCTAGTAAATCGCCTAAAAAGCCTGCTAGACCATCTGATCTATGATTGTAATGAACACATCATTCTTACGAACTCACAATGAATTATTTGCATGTTCCAAATCCAATTTCATCAATATGTCAATCTACATGTGTGAACCTACTTCCCTAGATGCTTTTCTTCACTTGCTTTATTGTTTTCATTTGTTTTTATTTTGTTTTCATTTATGTTTTATATTAGTTTAGATATCAAAATCCCAAAACCCAGAAACTCGTTAGATAAAACGCAATTGCGAGACACTTCACATTCTATAGGAAACACCATCTCCCTGAGGATCGACCCCTACTTCCCTAATTACATTAATTTGTTATTAGCCTAGTCTGGGTAATTTATATTTGTATTGGGCTTGCGACAGGCCCGATCAAATTTTGGCGCCCTTGCCGGGGAACACGGTTTAGTTTTCCTTTTTCTTGTGATTTTTATCGCAATTAGTTTTATCTAGTCTTTAGGAACCCAAAATTCCTTTAGACCTCTCTTGATTTTTCATCTTAGCTTTTCAATCTTATGCTCAGATCCTCTAGACTAGGGACCCCTATCTCTTTAGACCCCGAACTAGAAAAAACTCTGCGTAGGAAACTAAACCTATTCAACGAAATTTTAAAAGCTTCTGATACTTCAAGTTTAGATCGTATTCGTGAGAAATACTCGGATATTCTATCTAATCTCGAAGGAGAAGAAGATCCATTCTCATCTCCATTCACAAAAACCAATCAAATTTCAAACAACACTCCATCTTCATCTTCACAAAAGAAAATGGTTCGACTTTCAGACCATTCCAAACCCACCGCAGAAACACTTCCAAGGGGTATTGCTACACCCCAAATCGCAGCCCAAAACTTTGAAATCAAACCTGCCTTCATTAACCTTATAGAAAGAAGCCAATTTAGTGGCAATGCCACAGAATATCCCAACCTTCACATCCAAAACTTCTGTGACTATTGCTCCACTATTAGACAAACTGGAGTCACCCAAGGGCAGATTAGAGAGATGCTCTTCTCATTCTCTTTGAGGGGTAAGGCAAAGTTGTGGATACATAGCCTTGATAAGGTTACATTAGGTATCACCGATTGGGAGAGTTTAGCTCTTGCCTTCTACCAAAAGTACTTTCCTCCAGAGAAGACCGCTTTGTTGAGAAGTCAAATCACTGGTTTCCAACAAGGAGATGATGAGAGCCTATATGAAGCTTGGGAGAGGTACAAGGACTTACAAAGAGAATGTCCTCATCATGGGTTAGATTCATGGCTCCTTGCCATCACATTCTATAATAGGTGTTATATAGAGTCCTGTCGAATCCTGGATTCTGCTAACAATGGAAGATTTGATCAAATCAATGTTGAAAATGCTCACAATACCATTGAATCCATGGCAATTCACGATTCTCAATATAGAAATTCCCGCTCCATACCATCGAAATCTAAGCAAGAGGACCCCACTTTAACACTTTTACAAGCTCAAGTAGCCCTTCTCACACAAAAGCTAGAACAAATTCAATCCTTTACATCTCAACAGAGTGACAATGGTGTACGTAAAATTGAAGCCATGCTTCTGCAATTGGCTCAAAGGCAAGACACCATGATAGCTCAATTCCAAGAGAGCGATCAAGCTAAGGATGCCGCTATCAAATTGTTGGAAGCTAAAATTTCCCACTATGCCTCTTCTAATACCTACCAAGAGCAAGGGCAGCTGCCTTCACAATGTTACCAACCTCACGAAACTGTAAATGCCATTTCCTCGAGAAGTGGTAAGCATAATGACGAGCCAGTGGTTGTTAATGTTGAAGCTAAGGTGCCCATGTCAAAAGGGAAAGAGCCCGAGATTCCTATTGAGATCAAGGTCCCATTTCCCGAAAGGTTAGCAAGGCACAAGGAGGAGGCAAAGTATGGTAAGTTCCTTGACGGCGTCAAGAACTTAAAGGTAACAGTTCCTTTCATTGAATTGCTTTCCCAAGTTCCTTCTTATTCCAAGTTTATGAAGGAAGTCCTAAAAAAGAAGAGATCCTTCAATGAGATGAAGACCGTAGCTTTCACTGAAGAGTGTAGTGCACTCTTGCAACATAAGTCTCCACAAAAACTCAAGGACCCTGGAAGTTATTCCATCCCTTGCACTATAGGCACATATACCATTGATAAGGCCCTTTGCGACCTAGGTGCTAGTGTAAGTGTCATGCCCTTTTCTATGTTTGAAAAACTTAACATGGGTGCTTTGAAATGCACTAATATTACTTTACAAATGACGGACCGTTCTCTAAAACAACCTATGGGTGTTTTAGAAGATGTGCCCGTCAAAGTTGGTAAGTTTTTCATTCCCGTTGACTTTCTAGTACTTGACATGGCCGAGGACTCTCAAAAGCCAATCATTTTGGGAAGACCCTTTTTGCACACCACTGGTGCAGTTTTCGATTTCAAGAATGGGAAGTTGATGTTAGAAATAAGAGATGACAAGGTGACCTTTAGTAAAAACTCCACCGTTAGGAGTCCTGTGCTAGAAGACTCATGTTATGTGCTTAATGTTGATGACTCTTCTGTTGTTTCTTCTATGCCTCGATCATTACTGACGGATCCGTTGGAGGCACAGGTTAGTGTTGATTCTCTTGTAGGTGAGCATACTAAAAGCACTACTGCTAAAAGTGCTAGAAGGGGCTATTCCCGGAAAAGCTTGGCGTGGATGGAGAATGTAAAGAACGCTATGAAGATGAGCTTGGATAATAGTGAGCTTAAAGATAAAGGATGATTTCAGAGAAAAAAAAAAGTCTAGCAAGACTTTTAAATTGCGCTTCTCGGGAGGCAACCCGTGTTTTCTCTTTTTGCATTTTTATTTTTGTATTCCCTTTTTCATTTTTAGGATTTATTTTGCAGATGAGAGAGTTTCTGAAGAACCTATAAAGACCTTCCTTGTCAAGTCCAAAAGACTAGCTTGGGGGAGTCCGCGCTGACTAGTAAGCTTCACTCTTCTTTCATTTTTCCTTTTCCCTAATAAGCATCTCATTGCATATTTTGTCTTTGTGCTCACATTGAGGATAATGTGATGTTTAGCTTTGGGAAGGGATTGCTTTTTCCCATTTTGCATTTTAGTTGATCATTTTTCAAATTTTGAATAAAAGAAAGAGAAGATTTTTGAGAAAATTTAAAAATTTCTGAACACAATTGAATGATTTTCATGCTTTGCTTGCTTGTTTACTATGCTATCATGTTACATTTCCCAAACTTAGAACTTTCAAAAGATAATGATTCAATATTCATTGAATTGTGCATACATGGGGAAGTCTTTTACACAGTAGGCATGAAATGAATCTATAGATGAGTACGCTTGATCTTGACATTTGGCAAGTTACATATATTATAAGGTAGTACCTCCTTAGGCTGGTACATCTATACCCAGTCTCATCTAGGTGTGTGTAGTTCTCCTTGTGATGTGTGTCATGTCAAAACGCATAAGTATGGTTCTCATTTCATTCCTATAAGCATTGCATTCATGATTCACTAAGATTTGAAGCCTTTTTCACTTTGAATTACACCTCAAAATTAGCCCCTTCATACAAATGCTTCAAAAAATAATAGCTACATATAAAAACTGCCTACCTTTTGAGCTAGTAGCTAGACCATGCTGTATGGGTGCTCTTTTGAGAAGATTTGTTCTTATCTGTCAAAGTGAATTTGGAGAACGAAATTGTTCAAAAAGTGATGTTATGTTCAAAAGAAAAAAAATGAAACAGAAAAAAGAAAAGAAAAAAATGAATAGAAAAAGAAAGAAAAAGAGAAAAGAAAATCGAAAAAGAAAGAAAAGTGAAATAATAAAAGAAGTTGTGAGTATCTCCTCGAAATGTCAAGTCAGTATTCAGAAGGAGTTTACCCTTGTGTTTCGTGTGTAATAAGGGAAATTAACCGAAAGTTTTGTTTGAGTATTCATTTACCATTGGTCAGTTGCTAGCTCATTCTAACCTTCACATGACCATAACTGTTTGTCCACCTTTCACCCATTTCCCAAAGCCTTCATTACTTTTTCGGCTTCTTTTCTATGTGCATTGTGATCTTTGACTTGTGTTTTGAATTGTTTACCATATTAGACTGCGGACACATTTTCATGAGTCGTAGATAGGTGAGTGTCTTAAAAACATTTACACATAAAGAAATCACCTTTTACATGCAATGAGTGTTCGAGTGTGCCGTGAGAGTCCATTTGTCAAAAGATCATGCAAGAGCCGAAAATCTATAGTGAAATTCTTTGTGCTACGCCGTTATGTAAATCTCCGCCATGTTTATGTATCATTCTTGCCCACGTTGTTTTTGGGTTATGATTCATTATGTTTTCAAAGCTTTATGTTGAGATTTGTTTCTTGATGGTGTAGTAGCCAATGCTTGCAACCTTGTCCTGGTATTGTTTGTTATATTTGCTTGAGGACAAGCAAAGGTTTAGCATGGGGGAGTTTGATAAGTGAATATTTGTATGGTTTTAACCCCCATTGTAGCTCGGTTTTGTATGTCATTTGTGCTTTGTTAAGCCACTTTATGAGCTAATATCGTCTTCTAGGCGAATTCCTGTGTTCTAACCTGTTTTGTAGGGAAAGTGACGTTTCTACGCCTTTTTCTATATTCCCGAGCATTTGCCTAGAACCCGACGATTTGAAGAAGCAAGCTTGACCAAGTGAAAGGCATTTCAAGAAGGTTCACTAATTCGAAAGAGAGAAGAAGCAAAGACAGTTTCGTAGTTGTCGGAAGATCAATCATTTAGGCGGAAGCAATCATCGCTTTACATCAAACCCTATCAACAAACCCGACTCAATAGGTCAAGGGGGATGTTGGAAGTCAAGTCAAAGCAAAGGGAGATGAAACGTTAGTCAAAAGGACCTAGATGACCACTTACCCGATCGGGGAAGTGTGTACCCGATCGGGTTTTTGTGCTGCTTCGAGAAAACGACGTCTTCTTCCTACTTTTGTCCTATGTGTTTAATGCCCGACCTCTTCTCCACGAAACCCTAATACTATAAATAGATGCTCTAGCCCTCATCTAACAACACACCTTCTTCTCATACTTCTCTTCTCTTCTTACATTTCTCCTTAGATTAGGAGGAGGGGGAGTTAGCCTCCCTTCTCTAATTTTCTTCTTCTTTAGTCTTTAGTTCTTAGATTATTTCTGTCTTTTTCATATCAAAACATTAGCTTAGATTAATAAGAGTTTCAATCTTTGTAGTCTACTTTGTTGGGTACAAGTGTTGTAATTCAAGGATCGTTTATTATGTGCAAGGATTTTCTATTATTGTTATCATTATCGTCATCGATCGTCATATAGGTATTTCTATTTTATCCTTTGTTTAATGTCTTTATGTTTTCTATTTGATTGTTATTCTCTTTACATATTATCTTAGATTCATTTTCGTATCGTTATAATTGTAATTTCATTTCTTAGATTATCAATTAGCGTCGTTATTATCGCCATATAAAGAGTCAAAATCAAATAAACATGTCAATCCTAGTTTTCATTGTTAATATCATCATAATCATGAGTGAGTAGTCACCTTTCTAGGGTGTAGGGTAGCCATGTTAGATTGATTAAAAGATGTTAATTGGATAAAGAAATTATGCCTTTAAACCATTGTGTCTATGCATGTTTGGATCGTAACGATAGTTAACGACTTCTGGCCGGAACTCATCGACTAAAATGGAATTCTTTTCCAAGGTAGACATACGAGAATTGAATAGACAAAGCATGACATGGTAGATTAAGACCTAGTAAATCGCCTAAAAAGCCTGCTAGACCATCTGATCTATGATTGTAATGAACACATCATTCTTACGAACTCACAATGAATTATTTGCATGTTCCAAATCCAATTTCATCAATATGTCAATATACATGTGTGAACCTACTTCCCTAAATGCTTTTCATTACTTGCTTTATTGTTTTTATTTTGTTTTCATTTATGCTTTATATTAGTTTAGACATCAAAACCCAAAAACCCAGAAATCATTAGATAGAACCCAATTGCGAGACACTTCACATTCTATAGGAAACACCATCTCCCTGAGGATCGACCCCTACTTCCCTAATTACATTAATTTGTTATTAGCCTAGTCTGGGTAATTTATCTTTGTATTGGGCTTGCGACAGGCCTGATCATATATCGAACTCTCCTAGGGGAAACTTAAGGAGATTAGCGGGAATGATAGAACCCGCAATAGATATTGGAACATTTGGATATAGAGTAGAACAAGAGATAATATCTCCGGATGGTAAGGATATGGGAGTATCCTCACTAGATGTAAGCTTGATAGATAATTTATTGGCATACGACGATGACACAAAAGACATAGAAGCACCAGTATCAAATAGAATATGACACGGTTGCTCTAAGATTGAGAACATACCCGTAATGATCTCGAGATGAGCATCGGCTTCGGCACGGCTCATGACAAAGATGGAACCCTTAGGTTTAGCAGGAGGAGGAGGGGGCAACTTTCGATCGGGGCAATCCTCATAACGATGACCACCCTTTTGACAAAAGTAACAAAGATAAGGTCGGTTGGAACACGGCACACCGGGATGGTGTGGAAGTCTACACCGGTTGCAAAAGCGACCTTGAGCTTGAGGAGTATAAGACTTATGAGCCACATTTGAAGTAGCTCTAGGAATAAAAGGAGCAGGATTTCTTGCATTTGCATTGGAAGGAGGAAAGAATCTCCTCTTGTTAGCATAAGAGTTAGAAGGAGACGGCATAAACGGTCTCTTCCCAAAAGCATTAGGCCTAGGAACATAAGAAGGAGAGGGATTATTCATCAAAGCTTCATCTCTAATAGCCTTCATTGAATTCTCGGCCCACAAGGCATCATCATCAAGATCTCCAAAGGAGGTAGTATTCCTCCTCACTTTACTTTGCAGAACGGCACTCAACTTGTTTCGGTAATAGAACGCTCGGTCCTCATCATCTCGAATAAGTCTTGGAGCAAAATGAGCAAGCTTATTGAACTCCGTAGTGAAGTCCTGAGCTGACAATATGCCTTGTTTAAAGTCAATGAACTCCTTAAGCCTTTGTTGCTTAAGCTCTTTAGGATAGAATCTACCCTCCACAAGAGCTTTGAAGCAAGCCCAGTTGAAGTCTTCTTCTAGAACAGCGGTGACACTTGTGATAGCCCACCAGTTATCAGCTTCCCTAACAAGGAAGTGCTTTGCGATCCTCACCTTGTCCTCTTCTCGGACTTGGTATAGATCGAACTGCTTTTCCATCTCACGGAACCAATCGGATAGCTCCGTAGGGTCCGGTTCTCCACCATATGGTACAATTTTACTCCTTGCTATTTGTCCAGCTACCCATGCGTAGCCACCTTGATGGTTATCTTCCCTTCTAGGGGGAACTTGGTTGGCATTAGCTAAAGCTGCATCTTGCTGATTTTTCAGCACTTGAGTGAGAGCTTCCAACATAACATTCTCAACTAGTCGTGGTCTAACCATCTTCATAAGAAACAAAAACAAATTAAGTTATTCCTATCAATTAACATAAACAAATAGACGACCAAGTAAAGTCCTTAACTTCTACCCATCTCTCATTTATTATTTCAAGGTCAAGTAGTTTAAGTTAGGGTTCACGTGTGTGCGTCGGGAGCGATAAAGCTCTGATACCAACTGTGACAACCCTCGCGAATGCGGAAATATAAAACATACAAGCATGTGAAGTAAATTGCGGAAATACGGTATTTTAAAAGCTTTTATACATGCAAGATAGATAATACGAGGAGTGTCAAATTATTAAAAATTAAGTACGAAATACAACAAAGAGACGGGGTCTCTCAAAATGTTAACAATGTCAAAGTGTTTAGCAAAACTAGCTAAAATCGTCTAGAGGTGAAACTTCCAGGGACAACGCCCGCTAGCTGACACCCGAACCCAAAATATCATAAGCAAAAACCATCCATGCAAGCAACCTGTTCATCCATGAAAAACATGAACGCCACAGTCAGCTGGGAGTAACTCCGGGTTCTCCCAGCCATATCACATTAAACGTACATAGAAGGAAATACAAAAGTAGAGCATGCATACATAAATATATACATGTGAGATACGATAAGGTTAGATAGGCAATTCGATATATAATGATAAAAGCATAAGAGGTACAAGTCTGAATCCATCATGTGATACAAAGACTCGGGGAAGACACTCTTAGGCAACCGAATACGCTTACTAGGGCTTGCATCTCACCGTTAGCGGTATAAGTTTGATAAGATTGAGACTCGACAAACAAACCATGCCAAGTCATGCGATGATCACAATAAATCCATCAGATTATCATCCATTCAAACATAACAATACATTGACGATGCCCAATCATGCAATGACCATGAATAAAATCATGAAATCACGCATTCAAGAACAACGACACAAAGACGACATCTCTCACGGTAAATGAAACGCACTAGCACCGTGTACATGGCAAGTATGATTAAAAGACATCCACGGGATAAACATTTCCCTGAACGCATACACGATCACATTTCGTATATGTTGACTAATTTCCTCCGGTAGGACGACGATATAAATACCCGGTCCTAGTCTAAATCTGGCCAGAATCCCGGAATCGCATTTTCCAGTTCGACATGCGATAAACGTTTCGCATCCAAGACTCGGTCAATCATATGACGCCGAGTACCCCAAATTCGGTAGCTAAAATTCACAAAAGAGGCGGAAAAGAGCTCGAGCCACATAACAAGCGGTACGCTACATGCAAATAACACCACCTCGCAAGTACACAACATTTGACGGCCGGGTCGATCAACGCAAAGCGTTCAACTCCCAACAACGTCGTCGTATTCCCACTACACATGCAATTAAGCAGTAGGATACCTCCCCGTTACGACATTCCAGCCTTACGAACGTGGAGGTAGTCAAGGGAATGAGAGCACAAAGCACAAGACAAAATAGTGCTCAAACTGTATCATTTGTAAAAACCGACTCAAAGTAGGACATACCAAAAACCGTCACAAAACATGTGATACAAGCGAATGAAATATCATATACTCAAAACATTAATATTATAAGTCATTACGTAAAATTATACGATAAACGAATCATGCGAACTATTATAAATTACGAGTTTTAGGAATCATAGGAAAAATATACAGCGGTAGTGCCGGCCGGTCAGTGGACCGGCGGCCGGTACCCCGGCTCGCGCATCAAGCCAAAATCCAAATATCACCAAAAACAGAGAAGTGTGCTTCAGGCCGGTCTGGAGACCGGCGGCCGGGCACCCGGCCAGGACCATCACTACCCAAAAATTCCAAAATTCCAAAGTTCCTACTGATGTGTTCCCAGCCGGTGGGCAGACCGGCGGCCGGTCACTCGGCTGGGAACCCCAGTTCACCCGAGAGCTTCCTTCACTTGCTCAATTCATTTCAATTCTCATATTTAACTTCTAATAATTATCAACAATCATTATACATCATCAACACTCATCAACTAACAACAATCATTATCACTAACATGAATCCTAAGCTTCCTAATCGTATTCTAAATATGAATTCTAACATATAAAGCATGTAAAACACGTAAATGATATCGAGTAACCCTTCACCGTTACCTTTATGCGTCTTCACTACTCGTCAAGCTCCTCTTCAATTAGGAAATAGTCTTTGTCGGGATCTTGGAGGTCACCACCTACAAATAGATCATAAAAGATGAATTTGCTTCACCTTGAGAAAGACGGAAAGTTTGAAAAGCGAGAAAGACGGTAATTTTATTATCAATACGGATAGAGGATGATAAGAAGGGAAGAATAAGACGAACTTACGTGAATTTGAGCAAGAAACGATTGAGATAAGATGATTCAAAGATGGATCAAAATGGAGGCAAGGGTTTTGATTTCTTAAGGAAGAAGTAAGTGTTGAGTTTGTGAATGAATGAAAAATAGGTTAAGGAGGGAGTATGAGTTGTGTAAGGAAAAAGTCAACAAAAGTCAATGACGCCTTAAGACGGGATTCTCATGGAATCTCGCGGAAATTCCAAATACGAACTCGGAAATTCTAAATTCGACTCGGAATATTAAATTCTAAATTAAAACTTAAATTCACTGAAAAGTATCCGTAAAATATTTTCATTATAAAAATAGGGTACATTTCCGGGTGTTACAATTTAGGCTAAACATTGAGGTTGGCACGTGCATCTCTGCTAAAATGACTGCCTCGAATCCATAGATCAGGGCGTAAGGAGTCTAACCAGTGGAAATCCTTGCTGCAGTACTGTCAGCCCAGAAAATTAAGGGGAGCTCTTCAGCTCATCTTCCTTTCTTCCTTTCTTGCTTTCAATTTTCTTTACATTTAATTGTCACTTTATTGTTGAACTCTGCCTACCCGTTGGCCTTTGCATAGTCTGGTGTGGATGTCACCAGCCTTATGTTCCATTGTGCACAAAAAACTATTGTCTTTTTACCAACAAATTGTGTGCCATTGTCATAAACAATTACTGAGGAAATTCCATATCGGCATATTATATTTCATTTAATAAATGATATGACAACCTTGTCCTTAACTTGCCTAAATGAATTTTCTTTGATCCATTTGGAAAAGTAGTATGTGATTGCAAGCATGAATATGTTCTGTCCAGGTGCTTGAGGTAGTTTGCCTACAATATCCATCCCCCATTTCATGACCGACGAGGGAGCTGAGATTGAATGTAAGTACTCAAATGGCTTATGAATGAACGGGGAATGTAATTGACAAGCTTCGCATTTCAAATTGTATGCCAGGCAATCAGCCCTTAAAGTTGGCAAAAAATAGCCAGTTCTGAGGACTTTGTTTGTCAGGCTCCTTCCTTCTTTGTGATTGCCTCAATATCCATCATGTATGTCCTTGATAACTTGTTCAACTTCATGTGCTTCCAGGCATCGCAAGTATGGTCCAACCTCAGACTTTTTTAAATAGTGTGTTACTGATGATGGAATTAATAGATGCTCTAATCATTAATACTCTAGCCTCGTGGTTGCCCTAAGGTAGGATACCTCGTAGGCGCCAGTAATAGAAAAGCTTGGTCCAGGAATTTGTGTGAACGGTGATATGACACACTTTGCTGGTTTTGTTTATACCAAATTCAAGTAAATGAACAATGGGAACTTTGTCAAAATCACTGGGACTGAAATTGAACACCAGGCTTACCAAACCATCAACGTGAGTGTTTAGGTCTCGTAGGATTTGATTAATATTGAATAAAGGAATTTTATCACAACGGTTTTTTGAAATCTCTAAATATGATATCATAAGTCCTTTGCAGCCTGGGATTTAATGGATGTTATAGGTTTAAAGGTTATATCATACGTGCTAAGGTGGACGTACCATTTGTCCATCCTTCATGATAGTTCGGGTTTTCTCATGACAGATTTGATGGGTAGGTTGGTCCGGATTAGAATAGGATGAGATTCAAAGTAAGGACGCAACTTAGTACAAGACATAACCAAAGCTAAAACATATTTTTTAAGTAAACCATACCTCATCTGAAGACTCTTACTTATGTAGTAGTCTGGATGTTGTTGTCCATCAATGTTTTTGACCAGAACTGCACTTACTGTTGCGTCAGTAACTGACAGGTAGACTGCCAGGGGTTCTTCCTTATTGGGCTTGACTAGGAGGGGTGGGGAAGAGAGGTATGATTTTAGGTCCTATAAGGCTGCTTCATGTTAAGGCGTCGATTAGAACTACTTGTTGTTTCTCAGTACGTTATAAATGGTTTTAAACCTTTCAGAAGACCTGGATATAAATCTAGAACCTCCACACTTCCTGTCAGCTTTTGTATGTCCTTGACATATATACTTTGGCGATTCGAGTTCTAGGATTGGCTTGATCTGTTCAGAGCTTGCTTTGATTCCTCTTCTAGTAACCATGTATCCCAAGAACTTTCGAGCAGATACACCAAAATGGCATTTTGAAGGATTGAGTTTCATATCATAGTTCTCCAATATTTGGAACGCTACTTACAAATCTTTTACATGATCGTTTGCATTCTTTCCTATGACCACCATATCATCAATGTAGACTTCTATTATGTCCCCAATTTTCTTTGACCGTCATGTTGACTAGGCATTAATATATTTCCCCTGCATTCTTCAGGCCAAACGACATTGCTATGTAGCAATATATGCCTCTATCTGTTATTAATCCATTAGGGGTACATAATTTCCCTGATCATGCCCACATCTAGAAGTTTTTCTACTACTTTATTAATGATGATGTTTCGCTCAGGAGCGAATTTGCGCCTCTTCTCCTGCACCGAATTGAAAGATGTGTCAATATTGAGTTTATGGGTAATGATACTGGCATCATTGCCATTCATATCAAAATAAGACCAAGCAAAGCAAGAAGATTTAGATGTAAGAAAACTTACTTAATCTGGCCTAACGGAGTCAGGGGCATCAGAT
>JAIUZE010036159.1:0-11211 GCA_022085475.1 Heliosperma pusillum | reverse complement strand
GGCCATGTCATCGTTTTCCACTCACGATTGGATATTTTAATTGATTCGATTAAAATAATACAAATATCTTAGATATTTGTTACTTTATCGATCCGTCAACGGAGATTACGCAAATCGAGCAAAAAACAGACCCGAATCACCTCAAACCACACGGCTCCTTAAAGTCCTCTAATAGCCTTGATATTTTGATTACTTTTGATTACAATATCATAATATCTAGATCACTATTCGCTTTATCGATCAATTAACGAAAATTACGCAAAACGCTCGAAATCAGACCCGACAATCACAATTCTACACGGCACACTTACCCACTCTTAAGCCTTGATATTTTCATTATTTTTCATTTTAATATCATAATATCTTGTAATTAACTTTATCGTTAATTATATTTAATCGTTTACCGTAAAACAATTATTAAACGCGAGTCAATTACGGAACAACAATGTCAAAACTCGACACCTTTATGTGTCTATAAACACACGGCACCCACACACCCCATATGACTCACAAACAACTTTTCATTTTACAACAAATCAAAATAAGATCAAAACCTCACTTTATTTAATCGTTCTTCGCGTTCTTCATCGTTCATCTTTAGTTCTTCATCGTTCTTGAGCAAAACCTCCATAAATCCTTCATTTCTTAATTAAATCCTTCCTAATTTATATTTCTAGACTCTCCTCTTCGCTCCTCATCTTCTAGTACGGTTTATTTTCAATTCCGTCAAGATCGTTTTCATCATTTAATTATGGAAAATTTAGTTTAAGTTCTAATAATTGTTTTTCTTGTTATTTCTTATAGGGGAAGAGTTTGAAGACGAATTTGGGGACTCTTATATTTTGGGTGAAGACTAGTAGAAGGGTTTTCTTATTTATATACTTCTTATTATTTTGTGCTAAGTGGATTTTGCTAGCTAAGGTAACATTTCCGATTTACTCGACGAATTAATGTCACATAGGTTTTAGTTTATGTTCATGTTATGGTTATTTAGGATTTGAGTTAGTAATATAGTCTTTAGTTTTATTTATTTGGATTTTGGTTCATCTTTATATTTTTGGTTCATGTTTTATGATTTAGGGATTTTTAGCTAGTAATATGTTAAGTAGTGGTTATTATGTTGTTTTATGATTTTTGATGATTTTTATGTTGTATGGAATTTTATTGTTGTTTTATGATTTTTGATGATTTTTATGTTGTATGGAATTTTATTGTTGTTTTATGATTTTGATGATATTTTTATGTTGTATGGAATTTTATTATTGTTTTATGATTTTAGATGATTTTTTTAAGTTGTAGAGAATTTTTATGATGATTTATGGTTTTTGATGATTTTTGAGTTGTAGGAAAATTTATGATGATTTATTATTCTTGAAGAATTTTAATTATTTTACTAAGTTATGATTTTTAGGTTGTTTAGAAAATTTTAACAAGTTTGTTGTTATTGATGAATTTTGATGATTTTTAACAAGTTATAATTTTTAAGTTGTTTATTAAATTTTAACAAATTTAGTGTTCTTGACAAATTTTGATGATTTTTAATAAGTTATGATTTTGTTTGATGTTTGTTAAAATGGTTGTTTGATGATTAAAAACATGTTGGAATCGATTTGATGTTGTTGTTGGGTGAACCGTGGGGTTTGGGCTGAACCGGGTCCAAACCAGACCGGTCCAGGCCGGTTCAGACCCGGTCTGGGTTGGTCAAGGTGGGTCCGGGTTTTGGTCTTTGGGTTGTGTCGATGTTTGATTGATTGGTTGTTGTTTTGACGGGTTTTGAATATGTTAAAGCATGCGGGAAATATTAGAAAAACGGTTTTAAATAAAAAGTGTAAAATCTGCCATTTTTATCAAAACAGGCCGTGGGGCCCAAAACAGGCCCATGTGGGTCCGGCCCAATTCAGCCCGTGGGTCCCACCTTGGGACTCGTGTCGGTTTTTGAGTTATCGTCATTTTTATCGTGTTTTGTAATATTTAGCAAGTGGGAAATATTAATAAGTAAAATATTTAATTAAAAAGGTTTTCATAAAATTATTATTTTTCACATGTTAGAAATTATAATACGAGATTAGTTTACGTTGAAATCTTTTAAGTCAGCGGGTTTTGGGTATAATATGATAATTCACATGTTAGAAGTAGTAATAAAATAACATGTAATGAATATGTTGATTTTATGTCTATGTGATAAAGACTCTGCTTCTAGCCGGTTTGATCCAACGGGTTTGGTCAAACTAAGATCTAGTCAGCCCCGATTTGACTGATGACCCGTCGCGGGACTCGGGTCGGGGATTTGTCTTCAAGTAAGGTTGTATTTAATTAATGAATTAGCCTTAGTAGATATGAGGCGATATGATATTTGATTATGATTTATATGCAATTAGTCACATGATAGAATGTTTTTCCCGTGACTGTTTATTATATGGTTGGTGTCGTGTTGACTAAGTACCCATAGAGAATTATGAGTATATGGCGTCTTGACCATTCTAATTCTAAATGAGTATCTTGGACCATGACATTGATAGGTCCGTACTGTCTTTAACGAGTATATAGTTCGCCGCTTGATAGCTTTTGTGTCTCGGCTTGGTGGGTTTATATCCAAGTCGGGGCATGGCTGCCTTATCCATTTTGGGACTGGAGCCAGCTTAAGTACTAGCCATCTCTGCTTAGGGGGTCGCCTAGTAGAGTTTCTCATAGACGGTTATGTCATGGGACGGGGAGCGGAATAGCTGTTGTCGCTAGGTCTGATCAGTCTAGGACTAGGATGTTTTCCTACCTTGTGGTATAGCCTCGAGTTACAGAAGTCGACTATTGACGGACTAAGAACTTATGCCTGTTTGTAGAAGTATTGGTCTTTCATGTATGTATGATTCTATGAGTTTTAGAAGGTGAGATGCAAGCCGGCTAAGATTGATAGAGTTTGGATTACCGATTGTTAACTGATTCACATGATTACGTGTTGATTAGGGTTTGAGTGTATCAGGGCCATGTTACATGGTAACCGCTGAGCCAGCCTACCAGCTTCCCTACCTCGAGTTATATTTTATTATCGGATTCACATGATAGCTTTCATATGATAGGTTATATGTTAGTTAACTGTTTCATAACATGAAAAGCATATCATAGATGTTAAGGTTTTGTATTTTCCATATACATTGCTTTTATGTTATTCATGTTTTATTAAACTCGACATTTCGTGGCTGGGAGAACTCGGAGTTACTCCCCACTGACTGTGGCTTCCTGTTGTTTATAGTTAATGCGGATCGACAATAGGTGGTGTTGCAGTTGGGGGGTACATGGACGAGCTAGCGAGTGAAAGTTTTGTTATACCTTGGACCTATATTCGGTTCATAGTTGGTTATATTATTGTACCCACTTTTATTTAGTATTTTACGGGAGATATGTTCTCCAGTCTTTGAGAGTTATTTTGTATAATAAGTATTTTCGTTTGTAATGACCTTTTTATGTTTATGACACCTTCGTATGTATTCTCGATTTCCTTTAATGTATTAAAATTTTTTTTCTTTCCGCAAATTTGAGGGTGTCACAGTTGGTATCAGAGCTATTTTGCTCCCGACGCACGTTTGTGTACCCTTGCATAAATAACTTGACCTTAATAAAATAATAAACCGTGAGATAGAAGGGTAAGATGGGTAGATTAGGATTTATGTTGGAGTCTCTTTGTTCTTGCTAAATGATAAGTACTAATCTGTGTTTTAATTTTGCAAGATGCCTCCGAGGATTGACAACACTATTTTAGCAGCTCTTACCGTAATTATCCAAAACCAGCAGAACCAGCAAAACCAGCAGGCTAATCCGCTTCCTACTCCTGTTCCTGAGCGAGAGAGACACGGGAGTTATACGTGGGTTGCTTCACAGCTATCGAGGAGTCAAGCCAAAACCTATGATGGCGAAGTTGATCCCGTTAAACTTTCGGTGTGGTTACGCGAGATGGAGAAGAGTTTTTCTCTTTACGATGTCCTTGAAGAGGACAAAGTCCGTCTTGCTTCTCACTTCTTAGAGAAGGAAGCGGATCAGTGGTGGACTCTTTCGGGTTCTACCGCGAAGTTGGAGCCTAATTTCGGGTGGACTCGTTTCCGTGAGCTCTTGGAAGCGAGGTTTTACCCCGACGAGTTGAGACAGCAAAAATTGAAGGAGTTCATGGATTTTAAACAAGGACTTCTTTCTGTTCAGGAGTTTACTACCAGGTTCAATGAGTTGGCTCATTATGCCACTCGACTTATTAGGGTAGAGGAAGACAAGGCTTTCTTTTATCTGGGAAAGCTTTCTCCCCAGATAAAGGGGAAGATTAGTAGAGGGTCGACTTCCTTTGTCTCGATCTATAATGATGCCATCTGGGCGGAGAGCTCTATCCGGGAGATTGCCGAGGAAGCTCGTGCTTCTTATGTTGCTCCTAATGCCTTTGGCAAGAGCCCTTTATATCCTTCTTCTCGACCTTCCTTTTCTCCCTCTTTTCCAAACAAGAGGAGAAACTTTCAGAGCGGATCGGCAAACCAGAGAAACCGTCCCTTTGTGCCGAGTATCAACAACGACCTTAACGGTCGTGTCTGCTTTACATGCAAGATGCCTATTCACCCGGGTGTTGGCTGCTTCAACAAGCCGTTTGTGTGCTTTATTTGCCAGAAATCGGGTCACAAGGCGAATGTATGTCCTGAGAGGAAGGGTACGGTTTCTACACCGGTTATTTCTGGGAGACCTAAGGGTCGTATCTTTATTATGAGCCGTGCTGAGGCGGATGCCCAACCCGATATTGTGACGGGTATGTTCTCGATTTATGATTTACCGTGTTTAATTTTATTTGACACGGGAGCTTCTTTATCTTTTATTTCCATGAGACTATCCGATAAGTTACCGCTTAAAGCTTCAGTAGGAGAAACTACTCCTATATCGTTACCATCCGGAGAAGTATTTTCATGTTCTTATCTTCATTCCGACATTCCAATATCCATAAATGGATCTATTTTTCCGGCGAATCTTTTACGTTTTCCTCTTGAAGAGTTCGATATTATTTTGGGCATGGATTGGTTATCTACTCATCATGCTCGATTCGAGTGCCGTGATCAGAAAATTATTCTTAAAAGTCCTTTGGGTGCTCGTATTTCTTATCAAGGGGTTAGAAAGCAAGCTTGTGTGAAGTTAATTTCCGCTATGAAAATGTTGAACGTTTTGAAGAAGGGTCATAAAGCATTTCTATGTGTAGTGACTACTTCCGATTCTTCTCTTCCTCCTTTAAAGGATGTTCCTATTGTTCGGGAATTTCCCGATGTATTTCCCGATGAATTACCCGGGATTGCTCCTGAAAGGGATGTTGAATTTTCCATTGATCTAGTTCCTGGAACTGGACCAATTGCCAAAGCTCCTTATCGTATGGCTCCTTCTGAATTGAAGGAGTTGAGAATTCAACTTGATGATTTAATTGAGAAAGGTTTTATTAGGCCTAGTGCTTCTCCTTGGGGGGCTCCTGTATTATTTGTCAAGAAGAAAGACGGTTCTATGCGGATGTGCATCGATTATCGTGAGTTGAACCGTGTCACAATCAAAAACAAATATCCTCTTCCACGTATTAATGATCTCTTTGACCAGTTACGTGGTGCTTCTATGTTTTCCAAGATTGATCTTAGATCGGGTTATCATCAGATTCCCGTTAGGGAAGCAGATATTCCGAAGACTGCTTTCAGCTCGAGGTATGGTCATTTCGAATTCAATGTGATGCCATTCGGTTTGACTAACGCTCCAGCTATATTCATGGATCAGATGAATCGTACCTTCCGGGAGTATCTTGATAAATGTGTGGTGGTATTCATTGATGACATTCTGATCTTTTCAAAATCTAAGGAAGAACATGCTATTCATCTTCGAACCATTTTGGGGGTTCTTCGACGCCAAAAGTGGTATGCTAAGTTCTCCAAATGTGAATTCTGGTTGCCCGAGGTATCTTTCCTTGGTCATGTCATTTCCAAAGACGGTGTTATGGTCGATCCAGCTAAAATTGAGGCGGTTGTGGATTGGAAAAGTCCGAAAAATGTGTCCGAGATACGGAGTTTCCTTGGTTTAGCGGGTTATTATCGTCGGTTTGTGAAAGATTTCTCCAAATTAGCAAGACCGATGACTCAATTGCTAAAGAAGGAAGCAAAGTATATTTGGACTGATGAATGTGAAATTTCCTTCTTAGAATTGAGAAGAGATTGACTACCGCACCGGTTCTAACTTTACCAGATGATGAAGCCGATTATGATGTTTATTGGAGCTTCAAAGCATGGTTTGGAGTGTCTTGATGCAGAATAGAAAAAGGTTATTGCTTATGCTTCTCGACAACTCAGGGTTCATGAAGTGAATTACCCGACTCATGATCTTGAGTTAGCAGCTGTGGTACATGCCTTGAAAACTTGGAGACACTATCTTATCGGAGTTCATTGTCGAATATATACCGATCATAAGAGCTTAAGGTGCATTTTTACTCAGAAAGAGTTGAACATGAGGCAGAGAAGATGGTTAGAGTTGGTGAATGATTATGATGCTGCGTTGATTTATCACGAGGGAAAAGCAAATGTTGTGGCAGATGCTTTGAGTAGAAAGACCAGTCATTCATTAAATGCTCTTGGTACTTTACCCGATGAACTAGTAACCGAATTTCAGAAGCTGGAGATACAGTTTGTTGGGAAAGGGTTTGATTATCTTGGTGCTTTGACTGCGGAACCTGATTTTTATCGAGAGATTCGTACTTGTTTACCGGAGGATGCTACTTTTATCGCAATTCGAGCAAAAATATCACTTGGGCAAGCAAAGGATTGTGTGGTGGATAATGATGGCTACCTTCGTTACCATGGTCGAATGTATGTTCCGAGAAGTGCCGAGTTGAGGAAGAGAAGACTTGATGAAGCTCACCTTTCTCCTTATTCTATTCATCCGGGTGGCGACAAAATGTATAAAGATTTGAGACCGCAATTCTGGTGGCCTAGGATGAAGATTGAAGTGAAGGAGTATGTTAGTAGATGTCCTACTTGTCAGAAGGTGAAGATTGATCATCAAAGACCCGGAGGGTTGCTGCAACCTTTGGAAATTCCTTTGTGGAAATGGGAGTCTATTTCTATGGACTTCGTGATGGCTTTACCTACTACTTCTAGTGGAAAGAATGGCATCTGGGTTATTGTAGACCGTCTAACCAAGTGTGCCAGATTCGTGCCTATCAAAGAAACTTGGAGGATAGATGTCTTAGCTGCTGCTTATGTGAGAGAGATAGTACGCTACCATGGAGTTCCTAAAGATATAGTTTCAGATCGTGATCCGAGATTCAGTTCCCGATTCTGGACAGCTTTCCAAGAAGCCATGGGTAGTAAATTGTTGATGAGCACAGCATTTCATGCCGCTACTGAGGGTCAAACGGAGAGAACGATCAAGACCTTGGAAGATATTCTTCGATAGTTGTGCTTTAGACTTTCAACCTCTTGGGGAGAAGAGTTTGGCCCTTTTGGTGGAATTTTCTTATAAAAAAAGTTATCATGCTTATAGGAAAGAGGTCACCATACGAGGCTCTTTATACGGTAGGAAGTGCTCGTTAGTCCTGTTTGTTGGGACAAGTTACAAAGATCATATGTTGAGTCCCGACATTGTACTGAAACGATCGATCAAGTTCAAGTCATTCGTGTGAACGAATTGAGCCCGGCTTCTAAGATAGACAGAAATCCTATGCCGATGTTCGTCGACGACTCCGCTTGAATTTGATGTTGAAGGGACCAGGTCTTCCTTAAAGGATCACCAATGAAAGGAGTGAAACGGTTTGGAGTGGAAAGCGAAAGTTGAGTCCTTAAATATAATTGGCCCGTTTCGTGTGCTTAAAGACGTGGTTCCTGTTGCTTATCTTCTGGAATTACCTCCGAACTTGAGTAAAGTTCATGATGTGTTCCATGTTTCGCAATTGAAGAAGTATATCAGTGATCCGAGTCATATTATTCAAGAAGAAGTGTTGGACTTGGAACCTAATTTGGCTTTGGAAGAAAGGCCGATTCGTATACTTGAAAGGGCTAACAAACAACTCCGAAACAAGGTGGTGCCTTTAGTTCGTATCCTTTGGCGGTGTGGAAACGTCGAATCAGAAACTTGGGAACCCGAAGCTAAAATATTAGCTAAATATCCCGAGCTCTTTGCTTGAGGTAAATTTCCTTCTTTCTTTCCTCTTTCTATTCGATTTAACCGTTGAAGATTTCGTACCTTCTATCGATATTCTTGATGCTGACGAGAACCTGCCGTTCCGTAGATAAGACCCGTATTTTATTACAAATATATTTTTAACAGTTTTGAAATAGACCTACATATATGTTACGTTCCTTCTTCTAAGTTTCGAGGACGAAACTTTTTAAAAGGAGGGGTGATTGATAACAACACCGAAACGTACCAATTTTGCTTAAGCAATGCTTATGGAGACTTTCAGTAGAACTTAAGTTTTTAATATAGGAATTTGTTCCGAGTCGTATTTGAAATTCGCGTTCGTATTTGGAATTTTTGGGAGATTTCATGAAAAGACCGTTTTGGTCATCTTTGACTTTTCTTGACTTTTAAACCGTCTTTGACTTTTCCTTGACTTTTTAAAGTCGTCATTGACTTTTTATTTATTTTTAAGTCGTCTTAAACTTTTCTGAACTTTTAAGCCATTTTGACTTTTCCCGACTTTTAGTCGATTTTGACTTTCGTTGACTTTCCCGACTCGTCTCATAAGTATGAAGACCGAAATTTTATTTAAAAAAATAATATTTTTGATTTATTTTTATTTAGATTTATTAAGATTTATCATAATTTAATATAATTATTTGGAATTTATTCGGAATTTAAAGAATAACGTTTACGGTTTTAACCGATCGTCATTTAACTATTCCCGACGCATCGTAAAGCGCGCAACAAAATCGAAACTCGACTTTGGCATGAGTCACGCGGCCATGTCATCATTTTCCACTCACGATGGGATATTTTAATTGATTCGATTACAATAATACAAATATTTTAGATATTTGTTACTTTATCGATCCGTCAACGGAGATTACGCAAAACGAGCAAAAACAGACCCGAATCACCTCAAACCACACGGCTCCTTAAAGTCCTCTAATGGCCTTGATATTTTCATTACTTTTGGATACAATAATCATAATATCTGGATATTTGTTATAATTAACTTTATCGTTAATTATATTTAATCGTTTATCGTAAAATAATTATTTAACGCGAGTCAATTACGGAACAACAATTTCAAAACTCAACACCTTTATTTGGCCTATATTACACGGCTCAACTCCACTTTCCACTCACCAACAACTTTTCACTTTACAACAAATCAAAATAAGATCAAAACATCACTTTATTTAATCGTTCTTCGTGTTCTTCGTCGTTCATCAATCGTTCTTCATCGTTCTTGAGCAAAACCTTTATAAAATCTTCGTTTCTTAATTAAATCCATCCTAATTTAGATTTCTAGGATCTCCTCTTCGCTCTCCATCTTCTAGTACGGTTTATTTTCAATTCCGTCAAGATCGTTTTCAACATTTAATTATGGAAAATTAAGTTAAGTTCTAATAATTGTTTTTCTTGTTATTTCTTATAGGGGAAGAGTTTGAAGACGAATTTGGAGACTCTTATATTTTGGGTGAAGACTAGTAGAAGGGTTTCTTAATTATTACTTCTTATATTTTGTGTGCTAAGTGGTTTGCTAGCTAAGGTAACAATTCCGATTTACTCGACGAAATAATGTCACATATCTTAGGTTTTAGTTTATGTTCATGTTATGGTTATTTAGGATTTGAGTTAGTAATATAGCCTTTAGTTTTATTTATTTGGATTTTGGGTTCATCTTTATTTTTGGTTCATGTTTTTATGATTTATGGATTTTTAGTTAGTAATATGTTAAGTAGTAATTATTATGTTGTTTTATGATTTTTATGTTGTATGGAATTTTTATGATGATTTAGTGTACTTGATGATTTTTAAGTTGTAGGAAATTTTATGATGATTTAGTGTTCTTGAAGAATTTTAATGATTTTTACTAAGTTATGATTTTTTTTGTTGTTTAGGAAATTTTAACAAGTTTGTTGTTCTTGATGAATTTTGATGATTTTTAACAAGTTATGATTTTTATGTTGTTTATGAAATTTTAACAAGTTTAGTGTTCTTGACAAATTTTGATGATTTTTAATAAGTTATGATTTTGTATGATGTTTGTTAAAATGGTTGTTTGATGATTTAAAACATGTTGGAATTGATTTGATGTTGTTTAATGGGTGAACCGTGGGGTTTGGACTGAACCGGACCAAACCAGGCCGGTCCAGGCCGGTTCAGGCCGGTCTGGGTTGGTCCATGGTGGGTCCGGGTTTTGGTCTTTGGGTTGTGTCGATGTTTGATTGATTGGTTGTTGTTTTGACGGGTTTTAATTATGTTAAGCATGCGGGAAAATATTAGAAAACGGTTTTAGAAAAATTAAAGCAAAACAGCCTTTTTGAAGCCAAAACAGGCCGTGGGCCCATCCAGGCCCATATTGGGTCCGGCCCATTTCAGCCCGTGGGTCCCACCTTGGGACTCGTGTCGGTTTTTGAGTTATCGTCATTTTTATCGTGTTTGGTAATATTTAGCAAGTGGGAAATATTAATAAGTAAAATATTTAATTAAAAAGGTTTTCATTAAATTATTATTTCTCACATGTTAGAAATTATAATACGAGATTGTAGTTTACGTTGAAATCATTTAAGTCAAGCGGGTTTTGGGTATAATATGATAATTAACATGTTAGAAGTAGTAATAAAATAACATGTAATGAATATGTTGATTTTATGTCTATGTGATAAAGACTCTGTTTCTAGCCGGTTTTATCCAACGGGTTTGGTCAAACTAAGATCTAGTCAGCCCCGATTTGACTGATGACCCGTCGCGGGACTCGGGTCGGGGATTTGTCTTCAAGTATGGTTGTATTTAATTAATGAATTAGCCTGAGTAGATATGAGGCGATATGATAATTGATTATTATTCATATGCAATTAGTCACCTGATAGGATGTGTTCCCGTGACTGTTTGTTTATATGGTTGGTGTCGTGTTGACTACGTACCCATAGAGAATTACGATTATGGCGTGTTAAGTCGTATCTTAGCCATGTTTTAAAGGTAACCTCTGAGTTAAGATATTAGTTTGGTTCGGCCATAGTAATTCTAAATGAGTATCTT
>JAIUZE010036153.1:0-10556 GCA_022085475.1 Heliosperma pusillum | reverse complement strand
GTGTTCTCGCCCTTAACCCTTCATAAACAGAGCAAAAAACTACTTCACATTAAAAAAAAATAGGATGACCCCAGGACCCCACATGGGTCGGCACCTGTTGTGGAGGTACGTAGAGGAAAGAAGTGAGTTGGTGATGCCGACTTGGATGAATTCCGTTAATAATGATGTATGTCTACGTTTTTTTTTAATTTTGTTTTACCTACACTTTATGTTCCTTTCAATTCCTACAATTATGATTATGATAATAAATAATTATTATGAATTATTATTGAATGTGATTGTTGAGTCCTCCGCAGCGGGCTTATAGAATTAGGTGCATGAGACCGGTCCACAAGCAAGTGAGATTCCATCCTAAAACCAATTGGTAATAGGAGGAGTAGCCCACTTACTTATAAACTAGTCCCTTCACTTATATTCTACCAATGTGGGATAGTGCCCCTCACACACATATGGGAAGAGACCTCAACAATCTCCCCCTTTCACATTTGTGTGTGCTGAAACTCTCCCTCACTTGGCGCTACTCCGCACCCGACACAACCCCGTGTCGGGCCAACCAGGCTACTCCGCACGATGCTACTCCGCATCTCTGGTCGACCAAGGGTGAGAGTCCAGCGGTGGTGCTACTCCGCAACCACGACGCTACTCCGCGTCATCTCGAGCACCATCACCACATCGCACCTTGCGGTCCCAAGCCGAACCGTCGGCTCTGATACCATTTGTTGAGTCCTCCGCAGCGGGCTTATAGAATTAGGTGCATGAGACCGGCCCACAAGCAAGTGAGGTTCCATCCTAAAACCAATTGGTAATAGGAGGAGTAGCCCACTTACTTATAAACTAGTCCCTTCACTTATATTCTACCAATGTGGGATAGTGCCCCTCACACATATGGGAAGAGACCTCAACAGTGATGCATCTTAATTTGATTAAGATGATACAGTCTAAACCTAATCCTCAGCCTTATGATTATGATTATGATCATACAGTCTAAACCTGATAATTAATTGTTATTATGATGATGATAATGATGATAATCATGAAGATCCTGGTTGTCATGCTTGTGATGAACCTTTTTCTACCTTCGTAAGGTAAGAAGGTCATACTTCCCTTCTTGTTACTCTTAATATTACACGGAGTATTATTTTTAGCTTAGTTTTATCACAAATTCATTTAATACCGGCACACTTTCACAAGCGCATAATGTGAAGTGGCAATCTTCTGTGAGATGAGCTGTTTTATTAGTTCATTTGCAATACGCCAATACCCCAAATCTTTGTTCTATTCAAACGAAGCTAGTTCAAACTGAGTATTAAACACTCTGTTTACTGGAATAACTATGCTAAAACGACACACCCCGATGATACTCTTTTCCAACAACAACTTGGCTACGCTCAACTTCAATCTACCAGAAATTTTAATTACCTTCACCATTCAATGGATATTGATACGCTTGTCAACGATGTAGTTGTTAACATTCTCTGCCGCAAATCTGCCATATGGAATATCCTTCGTCAAAAGTCTATTGCTGCGAATGATCTTGGACTCTACTACCGCACCGTCCAACAAGCAGCTTCTCTGGTCTGCCCGTTTTATAACAAGGTTTACATGGTGCATACAATTTTTTTTTTTTTTTTGGCAACGGTAAAATATAGTCTTATACAGTTGTCATTTGACTCATTTGGTCAAATGCACTTATTATAATAAAACCGTACACTAAAAGGAAATAGTAACTACATTGGGAAACCAAATAGTGTTGGTGGCGTACGGATCGCTGGAACAATAAGTCTCCATCTTCTTTATCCTCTACATGACTCACGACCTTCGGGTACCAATGAGTCTCTTGGGCCACCGAGAGAGAGCAAAGTGCACTTACACCACTAGGACGTAGAAATAAATGGTTGAATGCCGTCCAAGAAGGTTGGCCTCGAATGGAGAGAAATCTCCTACACTTTGAATCACAATCTCTGTGGACAAGAATCCATGGCCAAGAAAAGTGAGTAAATATATACGTTGTGCATACAGTGTTTGCGGCCTTACATGGCTTTTTTAACCCCCTTTTTTGTGTGCCAATTTTGTTTTTTTATGAAACTACTCAATTACGTACTTCGTATAAGCAGATGGACGTTATACATGAAAAAGTTGTAGAACAGGATGAAGCGGTTTGTGTTTTTTATTAGGATTGTCAAGTTTTTCAAATCATCCTATTTAATTTTTTTCATATTTGTTTTTGTAATTCTTTAATGTTTCCTTTTAAATGTAGGCTTGCCCACTTTATTTATATGGCCAGTTAAATGTCCAACTAATGCCTAACAATCACAAGTATATATTACCTTTGTGACTGAGAACGAGCTCGCTAGAATGCTCATTGTAACTACCTAGAATCTCAATACTCTCTTTTGCATCAGTTCGTTTGTGTCTTTTTTTTCCTTTCCTTAATATATTATCATTCATGTCCATGTGCAATACTATCCTCGTAAATTTCCAACTGATTTGCTTTGTGATAAGGTTTGTCTCTATAAAAGAATTACTTATGCTTCTCTCCTTATGTTTTATATATCTCCTTTTTTCTTCATACTTGGTTTCGAATGACACTAGTGTTAATATGTTTTCGTTTTTTCTTAATCTTTTACCTAGGGTCATGGTCCCAAAAAGAAGATCGAGGTATTGCTGGTGTTCCCTTTCTGTTCCACTATGTTCTCCATACTTGATGGCCTTTATGTTTTTGTTTTTAGTGTCTATCCTCTCTGTATTTTTTGTTTGTGCAGAATGAAGTTTATAACGACATAACCAAGGTAGTTCGAGAAATGGAACTATCTTCTTCAACAAAATTGAAGGTAGAATCTAGATGTTTTTATATATCAATCTGTTAGGACGATCCCTCGGAGAAGTATGTGTCATAGTCTATGATAAGGGTAAAGTCGCGTTCCCTAAATAAAAATAAATCCCAATTCAATGCTAACTAATAGTCAGTGATAAGTAACGTATCGAATCCATAGGGAGGCGGTAATAATCTATTTGCTATAACTAAGTTCGTCTTAAGGTAACAAATTCTTGAAGGTTTGGTTTTGGTTTCTAAACTAATCGAAATAACAATAACAACAAAGGATGAATTCAATAAGATTAAAAGTTTAGGGTCTCATTCAGGTCCACTAGGATTATTATTCAGGGATAGGGGAATAATCAATTAATCATGCAATAAAGTTATCTAAGGTCACAAGATCGGTCGATTCAATTATGCCCTTTAGATCTACAATTTAACATGCGATCGCTATCATTAAACGACTTCTATTCAATTATCGTAGCGTAT
Organism: Heliosperma pusillum; assembly: GCA_022085475.1. Lineage (NCBI taxonomy): Eukaryota > Viridiplantae > Streptophyta > Magnoliopsida > Caryophyllales > Caryophyllaceae > Heliosperma > Heliosperma pusillum. The sequence continues at coordinate 7,252 of JAIUZE010036153.1, read as the reverse complement.
CTTAGTCTTAACCCGGTTGGTGTTAACTCTTATTCGCGAGACTAGTTAGTTAATCCTAGCCAGTAATTAAACAACTAGATTTAAAACGATAATTAAACGATAACCATGTTATTGCAATTCAATCAATTAATCTACCCCTTCTAACAATCTTAGATCCCCTTTCAACCCTATATGAGAATTTAGCTACTCATACTAATAATACTAACAACAATTAAATTCATTTGAGACATAATTAAAAGCATAAGAAGGAATAATAACAAAGTAACTGACAATAACTAAAGATTAAAACTTGAATAACAATGTAGAATAATTACCGATTACAAGATTGAAAGATTGGAAGATCTTCCAAAACATGGAGCAATCCGATAACTAATAATAATACTAGGGTTTTCTACGAGTTTTCGAGTAATTAAAAGCATAAAAAGTATTGAAAGACGAGCTTTCTATTTATAATACAAAGTAAACCGACTTGAAACAAGTTTAGGAAAACACAGATTTCTACTAAATACTCGATCGAGTATGGGACACTCGATCGAGTATTCGTGCTGCGACTCGATACTCGATCGAGTACAGGAAAACTCGGTCGAGTGTTCTTGATTTGCCTTTGTTCATTTTTAGCTCGACTCGATCGAGTATATGCAAACTCGATCGAGTGACTCTGTGTTGCTCCTCTTCTCGTTTCTTTCCTCTTCATACTTCTCGATCTCCGTGGCTATATCGACTCCGCGGTGTTCCTTATCATCTAATTGTTCCGCAAATGTAACACCCTAAAATTTCCGCAATTTATTTTATTCGAATTAATTAATTATTGCTCGGAAATCCTTATTTTATTATTCTTGGTTATACATAATATTAGTATAATTTCATTGTTGGGTCAAATCCTCCTTATTATTTCTTATTGGGCTTATTTTTTAGTTAAAGCCTAATGCCCATTAGCTTCTCTATAAATACCAAGCTAAACCTAACCTCCTTTCTTTTCTTTTATTTGAAAACCCTAAACCTAACTCTCTCCTCTCTTCCTCTCCTTTGTGCCGTGTGGTGGCAGCCCTTCCCCTAGGGTTTCGTGCCCCTTCTTCCATATTTCTTCATCATTAATCATTCATCTTCGTTCCTTTATCGATCCTAGCCAATCTATTCTTCAATAGTTGTAAGTTTTATATTTTATTTCCATCTTTTCGTAGTTTTATGCGCTACATTATTAATTAGGATTTTTATTATTGTTGGCACGTGTTAATGATGATGGTGAAGGCTTCGTGGACAATCCGGAGGAAGATTGCTTTATTCTAGAAGATGATTTATCGTAGTTTTTTTGCTAAAAAGGTAACTAGGTTTTCTTCTTTAATTATATTTATCATAAGTAAGCTTTATTCTAGAAGATGATTTTATTGTATTGTGTGTAATATCATATGCATTTAATTGTATTTGTTATATGTTCTTTTGTATAATATTTTTTGTGTCATCTAGGGTTGCACGATACAACCCTAGTGGCGTTGTTGTGGTGCCGAGTGCAACGACCTAGGCGCACCAATGGTGGCGGCCTAGGGTTTTATTTTGACTGTGGCCTCTCTTGTGAGGGAGGCTAGGGATTGGTGGTTTATCACTTAGGGGTTTAATTTACATCGTAAGGTTATAGTACATTAGACTATAACTTTGCATGTGAGCTACCCAGGTTATACCTGTTTGAGCTATAACTTAGAAAGTGACGTTATGGTGCGGTGTACTATAACAAGACTAGTTGCGGTGACATGACGGTTTATACCGTGGAGTCGACCCCTCGATGCTGGTGTTATAGAGGACTAACCGTGATGGAAGAGAGTTGTAGTTGTTGATACTATAACCTCGCACGTATAACTAAGGTTATAGCTTGAAGTACTATAACTCTACCGGAGTTAAGTGAAGGTTATAGTTGATGATAATATAACCTGTCAGGCTTAACTAAGGTTATAGCTGGGGTTACTGTAACTTCACTAGGGTTAAGTGAAGGTTATAGTTGGAGGCATTATAACATAGGATATTATATGCTTTTATGTCTGGTGCTATAGTAACTCGAACTATAACATGACCTTTGAGGTGTAATGTTATAGGTCAAGATACAATAACCTTGGTCACTTGTGCTTGTTTATGTGTAGTGTTATGGTTAGTTGGACTATAACGCTATGTTTGCATATCGTATTGATTATTCTTATTCCTAATTGCTGGACAGTCGGTTATACTGTTCTTAGCTTGAGTCGTGACGTTGTTCACGCATTGTTGGGACGTCAGTACTACTGTTATGAGTTGAGTCGTGACATTGTTCAGGCATTGATTTGTGCAGTTTGTTATACTATGTATTTGTTTGTTTTTGGTTGAATAGATGACGATAGTATTTAATATGTAACACCCGCAAATGTACCCTATTTTTATAGTAAAAATATTTATACGGATACTTTTCAGCGAAATTTAGTTTTAGTTTAGAATTTAATTTTTCGTGTCTAATTTAGAATTTCCGAGTTCGTATTTGGACTTTACGCGAGATTTCAAGTAAATCACGTCTTAAGACGTTATTGACTTTTTCCTTAACTTTTTCCACTTACTCCTTCATATACTCCCTCAAACCCTAAACTCCCTCACAACTCACTCCTTCTTCCTCATCAAACCACCAAAACCTAAACCCCAATCTTGATCGATCTTAGAATCATCGCTACTCCTTCGTTACTCGCTTCAATTCGCTCAAGTTCGTCTTATTCTTTCCCTCTCATCGTCCTCTATCCGTATTGGTAATAAAATTACCGTCTTTCTCGCTTTTCAATTTATCCATCTTTCTCAAGGTGAATTATATTCATCTTTTATTATCTAATCGTAGGTGGTGACCTTCAAGACCCCGACAAAGATTACTATCTAGTGGAGGAAGGCTTAGAAATCGATTGAAGACGCGTAAAGGTAACGGTGAAGGGTTACTCGATATCATTTACGTGTTTTTATGTCTTTTCTATGTTAGAAATCGTATTTAGAATATGATTAGTAATCTTAGGATTTGTGTTGTTGATGATGGTTGTTGTTAGTTAATAATTGATATGAGAATTGATGATTTGTGATGATAGATGATATTTGTGTTATGCCTTAGTGAAATTGTGAAATTCGGGTGATTCGTGCATGCCAGACCAGGACGCTGGCAGCGTCGTAGGACGCTGGCAGCGTTGCCTGGCGCTGGCAGCGTTCCTTGCTGCCAGTTTCCCAAAGTCGACTGCAGTTTTCCTGCACTGACCCCTTTTCGTAAAATGATCATATCTCCTTTGTTACTTGCTTGTTTTGGGCTTGTGACCTACCGTTGGAACCGTAAGAGGATAAGATATCACCTCCACTTGGTATTTCTGCATTTGGATGTCTAGAACTCGAGTTATGACCGTTTGAAGTGGACCCTTATTTTAGTTGGTTTCCAAACACGTAGTTTTGGAGAGGGGATCTATGTTTCTTATTTATTATGCTTTATAAACTTGTTCAAATGCTTATGTATCATGTATTGATTCATTTTTATCATAGTTAAATTTATATAACTTCCTATTCTCATGTTTTGTGACGGTTTTGGGTATGTCTCACTTTGAGTCGGTTTTTACACATGTTACGGTTTGAGCACTAATTTCCTATGTGCTTTGTACTCTCATTCCCTTGGCTAAATCCACGTTCGTAAGGCTGGAATGTCGGAACGGGGAGCGTATCCTTACTACTTAATTGCATGTGTTAGTGGGCATATGACGACGTTGTTGGGAGGCGAACGCTTTGCGTTGATCGACCCGGCCGTCAAATGTTGTATACTTGCGAGGTGGTGTTATTTGCATGTAGCGTACCGCATGTTATGAGGCTTGAGCTATTTTTCCGCCTCTTTCGTGCATTGATCTACCGAATTTGGGGTACTCGGCATATATATTGTAAGACCGAGTCTTGGATGCGAAACGTCATCGCATGTAGAATCGGAAAATGTGATTCCGAGAATCTGGCCAGGTTTAGATTAGGAGCCGTTTAATTATCGTTCCTACCAGGAGGAAATTAGTCTACATATACGAAATGTAGCATCGTGTATGAGTTCAGGGAAACGCTTTATCCCGTGGATGCATTTTAATCATACTTGCCATGTACACGATGCTAGTGCGTTTCATTTACCGTGAGAGATGTCGTCAATGTATTGTATGTTGGTTGGATGATAATATGATTGGTTTATTCGTGATCTTTGGATGACTTGGCATGGTATGTTTGTCGAGTCTCAATCTTATCAAACTTATACCGCTAACGGTGAGATGCAAGCCCTAGTGAGCGTATTCGGTTGCCTAAGAGTGTCTTCCCCGAGTCTTTGTATAACATGATGGATTCGGATTTGTATTTCATATGCTCTTATCCTTATATATTGAATTGCCTATTTACTCTTATCATATTTCACATGTATATCTATATATGCATGCTTCTATTTTGTATTTCCTTTTATGTACGTTTAATGTGATATGGCTGGGAGAACCCGGAGTTACTCCCCACTGATTGTGGCGTTCATGTTTTTCATGGATGAACAGGTTGCTTGATTGGATGGCTTTTTGCTTGTGGTATTTTGGGTTTGGGTGTCAGCTAGCGGGCGTTGGCCTAGATGAGTCACCTCTAGACGTTGTTTAGCTAGTCTGCGAATTACTATGATATTTGATAACATTTTGAGAGACTTCGTCTCTTTGTAGTATATTCTACTTTAGTTTGTATTTATTTGACATTCCTCGTATTTTCATCTTGCATGTAAAAAGTTTTAGAAACATCGTATTTTCCGCTATATAAATCACATGCTTGTTATGTTTTATTTCCGCATTCGCGATGGTTGTCACAAGTTATATACTATCGGAATGAACTAACGCTACTCTTCGGCGATTGGGTTTTATGGTTTATGTTCGGGGGGGGGGGGGGGGGGGGTTATCAGAGGGAGTTCATTATACACTCTGGTCCCCGAGTGTCGTTCGATGTACAATTAATGCATCTAGGGTCTAGTCAGGTCTTAGACATATGGGCAGTGGTTATACGCCATACATAGTACCGTGGAGGCATTGCGTTATACGCTCTACAACCGATGGAGGCAGTGCGTTATACGCTCCTCAGCTGGAGGCAATGCGTTATACGCTCTAGCAGTTAGAGGCAGTGCGTTATATGCTCTATCGGGCGTTCGCTCTATTCGCTATGCTTATTGCTAGCTTTGTGCCTTCGGTTTGTGTGTGAGTCGTATTACACCTGTTTGGTATGTTGTACTCATCTAGAGTTGAGTCGTCATGTCACTTGTGTCAGAGTTCGAGGTTTGTCTTGGTTACAGCAATTAATTGCTTATGGTATTTCTTATGTTACGATTGATCTACTTATTTCTATTATGCATTGTTGTCATGCTTAGCCTGATGTAAACATGATTGGGAGAGCATCTAGTTACTCCCGACTGATTATCGACCCCCATTCTCAGGTTAAAGTGGTTGCTGCTTGAATGGATGCTTTGATTGGAGACACTTGTGGCGAGGCGAATAAACTGTTTTAGGAAGTTAATATAGTTTGAGAATGTTAATAATGTATTAGTTTAGTTTTGGATTTGAGTATCGATCCGGATTGGTCAGGTGTTTCCGCCACCTTGGCCCTATTCATCTTAGTACTCTGATGGATTATTTATTATTGAGGTATTTCTTTTGTTTTAATAATCCGGGTTTTTACAACAAATGCATTCAATCTGCATTAAAACACCAAAAGGCGGCAATATCGACTTTCTAACAAATATGACATTTAATCGTTCATTTAGGCACTAAAACCCGTCACTAAAGTGACTTAGGGGAGACAAATATATGTATATAAATATGAATCATCAAAGTCCCCCAAACAATCCATTTGCTTGCCCTCAAGCAAAGTACTAGGCACAATAAAAGACAACATACAATGGTGAAATGAAAAATCACAAAGCTAATGCTTATGCACATACAAATCCCGAGAAATCCACATCTATAACAAAGTAATGACCAAAGATGTCAATAAAAGAAATTCAAAGGCACGGGAAATAGAAAACGCAGCTTAAATCACGAGATGTTACATGGTACCGTATTCCACAAAACCAATTACCTTTCGATCTTGCAAGACAAACTAGTCGGATTATCGCGGATTCACTCATACACTCACATGTGTTTGAAAGGTGAGTTTTATAAAGATTAAAAGAAATAGAAACACTCACTTAACTTATGAAACATGCATGCATTCTAATGTGAAAATAATTTCCCCAACTAATACGCATTCGCAATAAGACCAAAGTATATGAATCAAGAACAATAAGGGAGACTAATGGGTGAGGGTATAGAAGTGGGTTCGGGGGCGGACTCAAGAATTTTCTTATGGTGTAGCAAAACGTAAACACATATGCTTATTAGAATAAAATTTACGATGTAGATGATGAACATACTCTAATATTACCCGTACAACCTTTTACTTTTTCTTGTTTAAGGCGGCCTTTTCTTAAAGCAATTATTCAATCGTGTTGGCCTCCTAGGCTGATGAAAAAAACCTCACGTGTTTAACATTGACAAATTAATTAAATTTTAAGATTTATTATAAACAAACTAAAGTTATTTTGATCCCTGATTTTCAATTCTTTAATATCAGAAATCAAATAAACATCCCCTTATACTAAAAGAATATGAGGTTCTAAAATTTTCTCACCTAAATGAAATGCTCTATGATTCGTCATCATATTATGTCATATTAATTCTAACCATAAATAGGAGATACTACTACTAATTTCAATATGTAAACTCACATTAAAGGGTATTTTGATTTTGTAACACATGTGAAATTGCATTAATAATAACTCTCTATGATATGAGAAAATTAGTTTTCACAATTTTTTTCATAATTTTATTTTTCCGTCTTTTGATACATAGATACTACAAGTTGGTTATATTCCTTTACAAATTCTTTAATTTTATTTTATAATTAAGTCTTTAATTAAGGTTATCTTCTGGTAAATATAATAGTATTAATAATACTATTTCTAATAATAAAGAAATTTATATAATTAGGTTCTGGTTACATATTAATCTTCAGTAGGTCTTGCTTGCGACGGATCGAATCTTGCGACGGGTATTTTGTGAGAGGAAATGGGTAGAGGGGACAAGGTGGGCACCCCCCATGTGCTTCTCCACTCACCCTTAATGGGTATTTTGTGAGAGAATATGGTATCCGTCTTAAGCTTGCGACGGATAGTGTCCGTCACAAATGAGAATTTGTG
>JAIUZE010036141.1:0-15544 GCA_022085475.1 Heliosperma pusillum | reverse complement strand
AGATACACATCTAAGGGTCTGAAATTCATCATCTAATGTACAAGAAGTTCGTGGCCTTGGCCTTACACAAATCAGAATAGTAACTAGGAAACAAAAGCATAAGGTAATAAAGCATAAAGCAGAATACAGAAAACATGCTGCTCCTATTTGTCTTGTTGTGCAAGGTCAATTAAGATGTGTAAGACCTTGGATCTTGGGCTTGGAAGCTACCATCTTCAAGTAATAAGTTTTAGGATACCTTTCAAGTCGTGTCCTTGGCTTGCCTAGCCAAATATAGCACCCAAATAAGCCTTGGCACAAGACAAAGCTGAAATGTCCCTATCTCAACCCATTTGTTTGCACTTAACTAAACCTGCTCTTTTATTGTGAATTAGCAAAAACTCTCCGTGACTTTTATCTTCCTAAGACCCTACACTAATATTATTAGGCCTTGGAATAACTTAATTCACATTAGGGGTTGCCTTGGACGAAGCTCTATGATGTTGGACCTGAACCGGGTGAGATGGGACATGGACCCTTCTGATTGTATTTTATAACACTCATAACTCTCTGCTCAGGATGCATTTGAAGACCCATGATAACTCATTTGAAATCTATTGATGTTAACTTTCTCCTCCAATAATAATCACCCCTAAAAATTAAGTATATTTTGAGGTATTCAACTTTGAGTGCTGATTGGTCTTAATCAGATGCCCAACAAACTTGCCACTAAGTATACCCGTTTTGCTCAGGCCATAACGTTCTCTTTATGACGAGTTAGGAGTCCTTACAGGTACCATAGAAACTCTAGGTGAGTTATCTCTCCCCTCCATTTTGAATAACACAAATAGCTTGCTCCAATCTTCAGTTATGATTCATTTGGTAAGAGGGGGTCAGGCTGATCTCTACATTGCACTCTTCTGTAGGGGCTGTCTTGTAGCACTCGTACGTCAAGCTACATACCTTCTATTGGGGTGATTCCAAATTCATTGTATATCCAAGACCTTAAGCTTTCCAATGACTCAAGAATCAAAGGATTTGAACGAGTAGAACATGATATATGAAGCTTGAAAGTCAGGCCCGGACAATTGAAAGTTCAAGATGCTAATGTTGATCCCCTAAATTGCATTCATTTGGGATGTCTACTTGGACATTCCCATGGACGGTTGTATTAGCATAAAAACGAGTGAAAATGCAACAAGTTTTGTTGCAATTGATATCCCAAATTTCAAAGGGCGTGAGAATCCGTTGAATCATGTTCAAGTCAATAAGCGCACTCTAGAGGTTCTTATCAAAAATGAGAAAGAAGACTTCGCCGACTCCCTAAATAAGCGAAGGAAAACTAGCACACAGCTTGTTGAACATACATATGAAGTTACTCTTGTACAGAAATTTGTGGACATCGTGCGACCCATTTATGCAAACCATCTGAGGTACCAAAATATGAAATCTTTCAAAGGCATAACTATGCCAGGAACAAGAATCGTAGACGTCATCCGAAAAGGACTCTTGTCCAAAACGATAGGTCGTGGATATCAAGGCTCACCGAATCATTCGTATGGCTCAGGTGACGAGGCTGATAAAGTTAACCTTGTTGAAACACCTAGAAAGAAGAGCCCGCAAAGGGAATTCACCGAAATTGGTGACACGTACTTCAATAACTTGAATAGGCTAACACAACAAGGCAAACTCCGAACTATAGGACCTACACCTGACCCTGAAAAGAAAGGTAGGTTCTGGGATGGAGACGTTTAACGCGAATATCATAGATGAAAAGGACATAAAACAAAGAAATTCTACAAGTTAAAATATACCCTTTAATATATGATTGAGAATGGTCGTCTACCCATCCCTCCTGAAAGCAAGCCTAACAACAGTAAGGATCATCTTGGAATTCTAATGATCACAGATGAAGAATCCACCTCGAATTATTCACACCTCATCTCCCCAGTTGAAGATGAAATCCATATGTGAAGAAAAGATGTTCAAAGAAGAGCCAGCAGACAACGAATTCGAGTCAGAGTCGGAGTGCGAGTCAGAGTCTAGCGAAGTCCCTACAAAGTCTACTCCTCTTGTCACCCCCCATCCCTTTGTTTCTCCTAGCTTAGCATCTAATAGTAGTAGTAGTCTGGGAATGTCCCAGCAGTTGTACCTTTTCCACCACTGATTACTAATCAGATGGCCTCCTTGTTTCAGTTATTTTCAAAGTTTAATATGAATAAATCTGATTATGCTTACTCCTTGCGTTATTCTCAATGCAATTTTGTTTATGATGATAATGAGGATAATCCTGACACTGACACGATCGAACTACCTACCTATATAATCAAAGAAATGCTACAAAAATGGGAAGGGGCACCAATTATAGAAAACACTGAACCCATCAACGTAGGGACCGAACTAGAACCCCGAGAACTTAGAATAGGGACGACTCAAAACCCAACCGAAAGAGCCAATTTCGTCGACCTTCTACACGAGTTCAAAGACGTTTTAGCTTGCTCTTATAAAGACATGACAGGGATCAACATGGATATCGCAGAGCACCGAATTCCAATCAGGCCAGGTTTCAACCCTTTAAAACAAAAGCTTCGCAGAATGAGAACTGAGCGAGCTCTCAAAATCAAAGAAGAAGTCGCGATAAGCAGTTCAAAGTTGGATTCATCAAAGTTTCCGAATATTCTGACCGGGTAGCTTACATAGTCCCCGTACCTAAAAAGGATGGGCGAATCAGGGCGTGTGTTGACTTTACAAACTTGAACAAAGCAAGTCCCAAATATGACCTTATGCAAGGAGAATTATACAAAAGAACACCTCTTTGTGTCATTTTGCGTTACCTTGATCATTCACAGGCACAGAAAGTAATAGAAGAAGTTCATGAAAGAGAATGCGGTCCTCACATGAGTGGACCCATGATGGTAAAGAAGATCACACGTCTAGGATACTACTGGACCACAATGGAGTCAGATTGTATTAAAAACGTCATACATTGCCATAATTGCCAAATTTTCGGGAATGTTCAACACGTTCCTCCTTCATTACTTTATATCATGACCTCTCCATGGCCATTTTCTTCATGGGGAATTGACATTATTGGAAAGATCACTCCAGCTGGAACAGGAGGTCACTGTTTCATCTTGGTAGCTATCGACTATTTCACCAAATGGGTCGAAGCGGCATCCTATACTAGTCTCAATGCTAAAAATGTGGCAAAACTCATACAAACCAATATCGTCTGTCGATATGGTTGCCCACATGAAATCATCATTGATAACGGAACTCACTTACAGGCTGAGACTGAGCAATTTTTGGCCAAGTATAAGATCAAGCATCATCAATCCTCGCCTTATAGACCATAGACTAATGGCGTGGTAGAGGCAGCTAACAAAAATGTCGTCACAATCCTCAAGAAAATGATAGACAATTATCGTGATTGGCCAAGCAAGATACCCTTTGCATTATGGGGTTATCGCACTTCAGTTAGGACTCCCACTGGGCCACTCCTTTCTATATAACCTACGGGATAGAATCTGTACAACCAATAGAGCTCGAAATCCCATCTTTGCGCATCCTCTTGGATAGTCAAATCCTAGAAGCTGATTGGAAAAGAGATAGATATGATGAACTTGTCCTCTTGGACTTAAGAAGACTAAGTCCATTACATAATGTACAGACATATCAAGCACGTATCAAACGAGCCTTCAACAAGCGAGTTAAGTCCAAAAACATCAAAGAAGGATATTTAATGCTCAAATCAGTCGGAGCTCTCCTACCTGTCGATCCACGAGGGAAATTCAAACCTAACTGGGCTGGACTTTTGTTAGTGAAATCCATATTTTCAGGAGGTGTGGTTAGCATCAAAGACCTAGACGGGTGATGCGTGCATTTTATATAGACCTTTTAGGCCATATTAGCACGCATTTCCATGCTTATTTAGTAGTGTTTTACTACAACTGTCCCCCGAATAGTCTACTTTGGTTTGTTTTGTAATATTTGCAGATATGGACCAGAATGACAGAAAACTAGCTATTTTGTAGCTCCTCAAGCATGCATAAGTGAGTCGGAAAGGAATCTTGGTGTCTCGGAATGCATGAAGTCGTGTTGAAGGAATGGAAGAACGAAATCCATAAGTAAAACACTCGTTCGAGGTGTAAAAGCCTTCGATCGACTACCCTATTAATTAGAAGACCTCGATCGAGCGTTGTTCTGCTCGATCGAGCTGCTGGCTTTGGACGTTTACTCGATCGAGCACTATAGTTACTCGATCGAGTGTTCCTGTCTCACACGTTCCTCGATCGAGTACTTTGGACAGCAAATTCTGCTCGATTGAGAGGTTACATGCTGATGGGCTTCGCGAGATAGTGTCTTAAGCAATGGACGCCTTGTAATTTGTTATTTTGAATTTTCTTTACTTAAGGGTGAAAAGATGTAACAAGAGGACATAACTTCTTACCCTAGACTTTATCTTTTATTTTTATTTTCTGGATCGAAAATTGAGGACTTCTTCTGACTTTCTTCCTCTTTCAAATTTGGGTATTATTGTTCTTGAATTCAATTAGTTATTTCTCTATAGTTTTTTGTTTCTTATTTATTATTTTTGTTGTTCTTCTTTCTATTATGCGTAGCTAATTCCTTTGTTAGGATTTAGGGGAACCGTGGCTTAGGTAAGATGAATTGATTAGTAGTCTTTAAATTAGGTTTGGATGCAATCATCGCATTTAATAGCTTTTAATTGTTTGAGTCGACGCATTCATTTGACTGACTTGATACCCCCTGACCTAGATCGAGAGATTGGAAAAGGAAAGATCAGTGATGAACATTGGGATTATGCTAATGAGGGCGAGAGCTAAGTTAGTATATCTTAGGGCGAATAGCGGACCGAAAGGACCTTTTCACTACCCACAAACCTGTTTAGACTTTACTTTGATTTTAATCCTGACCCTAGATGCCATGGGGAACCGACGATCCTAGTTCTTCTCCTATCTATTATTTCACTCTTTATTTCTCTTCCCTTTTTCTCTTTTAGTGTTAGAAAATTAATTAAACAAAACCCCCAATTTCGTTACTTTGACAGGCTTAGCAAGTTATAGGATTCTCTCTCTCTGTGGATTCGACACCCGACTGCCTCTACTGCATTTTGTTGAGACCGTTAGGTCTAATCTTTGATAGGGTCGCGACAGGCGTATCAAATTTTGGCGCCGTTGCCAGGGAGACGGTGTAATTTTGTAGCTTTCTTTAGTTTGTCTTTGGTCTCAAGGAATTTATTCCCTGAGGCTGTTCTCATATTTGAGTTAGTGTTTAGTATTTGCAGGTATAATTCCTAAAAGAGGACCATTTGAACCTGCTGTTGCTGTAAATTTTCTGCACGAGGCCTAAAATTGCGAGTCATTTTGAGCCCAGTGCTGAGACTCTACCTAGGGGAACTACTCTCCCTCTTGCTGATGAGGGTACCTTCACAATTCATCCGTCTTACTACAGTTTAGTGGACCGGAATTTATTCGGGGGTATGGTAGATGAAGACCCAGCTAGGCATGTAGAGGTATTTACGGACTATTGTTCCGTCATTCCTGTAGTTGCTGGCGTGACGCAAGACAAGGTAAAGGATTTCCTTTTTCCTTTTTCCTTGACTGATGATGCTAAGGATTGGTGGAGATACTTAGATAGGAAGGCTGTTGGGGTTAAAGATTGGAGTTCGTTAGCTCTAGCCTTCTATAGACGGTATTTTCCTCCTCAGCGAACCAATGCGCTGCGCAGCTAGATCACGAATTTTACTCAATCTACTACTGAAGATTTGATTGTAGCATGGGCCAGGTTCAAGAAGCTAGTTCGCTCAGTTCCGCATCACGGGTTTGAGCAATGATTTTTGTGCAACCAATTTTACAATGAGTTGCTTTACGAGCAAAGAATGGTTCTAGATGCTGCTGCACGAGGGAGATTTCAGGCTAATGTGGAGGATGATGAAGGGTGGCAACTCATTGAAAATATGGCCATCCATTCTGCTAGCTACGGTAATCCTAGAGCGGAAAGAAGGAGAGACACTGTTGTTGAAGAAGTTCATGTGGTAGATACGGGGAATTTAGGTAAAATACACCAAGTTCAAGCTATTGAGATGGTTTGTGGTAGATGTGGTGATGAAGGACACGACCCTATTACTTGTTTGGCTGCTTGAGCAAGGGTTCTTGCTTATAGGAAATTCAAGCAAGGGGGTTCTTTTTCCGAGTTATATGCCGAGTTAACTGCTGCAAAATCTCAACCACCCGTAGATGAAGGCAAGGTACTTATTACCCAAGCCGAATATGAAGATCTCAAGGCCACTATCAATGCGCAAAAGATTGAGCAACAATCTAGTGCGGATACCCTCCGGAAACTGCTCGACAGATGTAATTCACTTCTCCCAAACAATGACCCAGTCAATGCCATAAATATGAGAAGTGGTCGTGCTTATGACGGTCCTGTACATGTCCATGAAAGCACACATACCGAGGTCGATGATGTCTCAGACGAATTAATTGAAGATGTGCAGAGAAGTGATCGATCGACTGAGAACGACGATCGATCGAAGCATTTTGATAAGGAAACTACTCGATCGAGTAAACCCACCACTCGATCGAGTAGTCTTGCTGAAGAAAGTCCTCGATCGAGTAGTATACCTCCTCGATCGAGTAATCTGGTCATAGGAGATCCTCGATCGAGTAGCCCTTCCACTCGATCAAAGGGAAATAAGGAAGGAATCACTCGATCGAGTGCACTGAAGTCTCGATCAAGTGAATGTCAGACATCAGGCACGCAAATTGAGGTTGTGTGTGATAAAGTACCCCCCCTGCTGCGAAGGTACTGAGTAAAGAGAAAAATGGGAACCCGCTTCCGGTGGTCAGAGCTCATACCCAGGTCGTCTGCGCGATTCAAAGACGGAGAAACAGTTCAGCAAATTTGTAGACATGGTTAAAAACATTCAGGTAACTCTACCTTTTGCCGAGCTAATCACTCAACTACCACCTTACGCCAAAGTTTTGAAAGACATTGTTACGCGTAAGAAGGCACTTGAGGATTTCGCTACTGTCGCTTTTATGGAAGAGTCTAGTAGTTTAATTCTGAATAAGTCTCCCCCTAAATTAAAGGATCCGGGTAGTTTCTCTATTACTTGTGTTATAGGAGATGTCGTGGTAGATAAGGAACTATGTGATCTTGGAGCTAGTGTAAGTGTCATGCCTTATTCTATCTGTCGTAAGCTTAACATGGGTCTTCTGAAAACAACCAATATCACCCTACAGATGGCTGATAGGTCTGTTAGGAAGCCCTTAGGTGTCCTAGAAGACGTGCCCGTTAAAGTTGGCAAGTTTTTTATCCCTGTTGAGTTCATAGTCTTAGACATTGATGAGGATACCCGTACCCAAATTATTATGGTTAGGCCGTTTTTGTGTACTGCTGGGGCCATTATAGATGTTAAACTCGGGTGTTTAACTCTAGCTGTAGGGTATGATATAGTTTCGTTCAGTTTACCTGACACTTTATCTAGACCAATGATAGAGGATACTTGTTTTTCTGTTAATATCATTGATGAGTTCGCTTATGAGTTCTGGCCGGATTCCTTGATAAAGGATCCGTTTGAGTCTTTGACTTTGTTAGATGAGTGTGCAGATTATTCTGATGACGATGACGCTGTGCTGAAATTGCTTAGAGCTACTGCAGATAAGGTAGAATTGACTGACGCAGAGGAAGAACAGCTGGGACACTTGGGTCATGCCTTGTGTTCCGTCGAGGTAAAGGTCTCTGAGCGTACGCCTCTTCCAACTCACCTTATGTATGCTTTTCTTGATACTATTAAGCAATTTCCAGTTATTGTTAGTTCCAAACTGAAAGAGGAACAGCTAACCGCCTTGTTGGTTGTACTCAAGAGGAACAGGAAAGCGATGGTCTATTCACTGGATGACATCAAGGGCATCAGCCCTGATGTCTGTATGCACAGGATTGAGCTGGAAGAAGGTCACAAACCTTGCAGACAGGGTCAGCGAAAGTTGAACCCGAAGATGGAGGAGGTTGTGATGACCGAGGTGATGAAACTACTCGATGCAGGTATTATTTATTCACTTGGTCACTCCAAATGGGTAAGCCCAGTTCAGGTCGTACCCAAGAAAGGAGGCACTGCAGTTGTAAAAAATGAAAAGAATAAATTGATACCTACTTGACTAGTAACTGGGTGGCGGATGTGTATAGACTATAAGCAGTTAGATGCCGCCACCAAGAAAGATCATTTCCCCCTTCCTTTCATTGATCAGATGATAGAAAGGTTAGCTTCTCATGAGTTTTTCTGTTATCTGGACGGGTACTCAGGGTTCTTTCAGATCCCTATTCATCCAGATGATCTGGAAAAGACTACTTTTACTTGTCCTAAGGGTGTTTTTGCTTATCGTAGAATGCCTTTTGGTTTGTGTAATGCCCCTGCTACCTTTCAGAGGTGCATGATGGGGATATTTTCTGAGTATATAGAGTCTATCATGGAAGTCTTTATAGATGACTTCAGTGTCTATGGGAATGATTTTGATAAATGTTTAGCTAACCTTGATAAAGTTTTGCAGCGTTGTATCGAGGTTAATCTGGTGCTAAACTGGGAAAAGTGTCATTTCATGGTCAATGAGGGAGTAGTCCTTGGGCACTTGGTTTCGAATAGGGGTATTGAGGTAGACATAGCAAAGGTGCAAGTGATTCAGCAATTACCCCCTCCTATTAACGTTAAGGGGGTGAGGAGTTTCCTTGGTCACGCCGGTTTTTATCGCCAGTTCATCAAGGAATTTTCTAAAAATACTAAACCACTTACACAGTTGCTATTAAAAGATGCTCCTTTCGATTTTACTGATGATTGTCTTTCTGATTTTAACACTTTGAAGCAGGCTTTGGTCTCTGCACCCATCATTCAGCCTCCTCATTGGACGCTGTCGTTTGAGATTATGTGCGATGCAAGCGACTACGCACTAGGAGCGGTGCTCGGCCAGCGGAAAGACAAAGCTTTAAATGCTATTTACTATGCGAGCCGAACTCTGAATGAGGCTCAAGTGAAATATGCTACCACTGAGAAGAAGCTTTTAGATGTAATTTATGCGCTTGATAAATTTAGATCATACCTGTTGGGTTCTAAAGTTATTGTTTTTACAAATCATGCAACACTAAAACACCTTCTGAATAAGAAGGAAGCGAAACCCAGATTGCTGAGGTGGATTTTCCTTCTCCAGGAATTTGATCTGGAAATCAGGGACAAGAAAGGCGCTGAGAATGTTGTAGCAGATCATCTTTCGCGTTTGACGCGACAAGAGGGGGAGGATTCTTTTCCCATTAATGATTCGTTTGCTGATGATACTTTATGCACTGTTTATTCTATAAAATCTAAAGATGGTGTTGAACCTTGGTTTGCAGATAATGCCAATCAGATTGTCAGCCAGAAGATGCCACCTGATATGCCCTATCAGCAGCGGAAGAAATTTCTACATGATGTGCGGGATTACTTCTGGGATGATCCGTACTTGTTCAAGTCATGCGCAGACGGTCTCTTCAGACGATGTATTCCACAGTGGGAGATCAAAGCTATCCTATAAGGCTGTCATTTTGCCCCTTGTGGAGGTCACCACGGTCCATCGCGCACCGTGGCTAAGGTATTACAGTCTGGTTTCTACTGGCCGACTCTCTTTGGTGACACTAAAGCCTTTGTTGCTAGTTGTGATGCTTGCCAGCGGACAGGAAACATATCGAAGAGACATGAGATGCCCCAAAACGGCATTTTAGAGGTCGAGATTTTCGATGTCTGGGGCATTGATTATCAAGGACCATTCCCGTCGAGTCATGGTAACAGGTATATTCTGGTGGCTGTAGATTATGTGTCTAAATGGGTAGAAGCGATTGCTACTCCCAACTCTGATGCCAAAACCGTGATTAAGCTGTTTCGTAAGACCATTTTCCCTCGTTTTGGTGTCCCTAGGGTTGTTATTAGTGATAAGGGTATGCATTTTAGGGACCAGCAGCTCACGACCTTACTGTCTAAATATGGTGTGAAACATCGGAGGGGTTTGGGGTATCATCCTCAGACTAGTGGGCAGGTTGAAGTCTCTAATAGGGAACTAAAGGAGATTTTAGGTAATGTTGTGTCTAAATCACGGAAGGATTGGAGTGCCAAACTGGATGACACATTATGGGCCTACAGGACCGCATTTAAGACACCTATCGGTGGTTCACCGTATCGATTAGTGTATGGAAAGTCTTGTCATTTACCTGTTGAGCTAGAACATAAAGCGTGGTGGGCAGTCCGCCAACTTAATTATGATGCTAACTTGTGTGGTGAGAAATGGTTGTTGCAGCTAGCTGCACTAGAGGAATTCCGTCTGAATGACTATGATAGCTCGCGTATTTACAAAGAAAAGACCAAACGTTGGCATGACAAGAGAATCATACCTCGTGAGTTCCAAGTCGGGAAGAAGGTGTTCCTATTCAATGCCCGACTGCGTTTATTCCCTGGTAAGCTGAAGTCCAGGTGGAGCGGTCCATACATAGTAACTGTTGTTACTCAGTTTGGATCCGTGGAGATAGAAGACTCCGAGGGTAACCGGTTTAAGGTTAATGGGCATCATGTGAAACATTACTATGGAGCTGACAGTGTCGTGGGTCGCGTCGAAGTGCTCTTCTTCGACGGAGACATGGAGCTTGATGATTGAAGCTCAAGGGTCATGCCGGACCTTATAAACCTGCGCTTATCAGGAGGCAACCCGATCTATTGTTTTGTTGTACCGTATTCAAAACTTTTTAGTAGTTTATTTCTGTTTACTGTTCAAACATTTGCAATTGCGAAAATTCTTGATTCTCGCAGTTTTGGTATCACTTACTCTGACATTTTTGTCCGATCGAGTAGCATTTCCCCTCAATAGAACACTACAGCTCCTCGATCGAGCACTCTGGTTACTCGATCGAGCACTTTGGTTACTCGATCGAGTACTTCTGCGAAGACACCTCTCGATCGAGCTGTTTTCCACTCGATCGAGAAGGACCCATCTCGTTTCCACTCGATCGAGTAGTGTTCTATTCGATCGAGTCCCTAGTGTTGGAGTAGGTGTCCTCCACAATAGTGCGCCACATAATAAATCTTATTAAGGAATATAATTGGGATATTTATTGGCTATATATATATGATTAGTCAGTTGATTAACGTAAATCAATAACGGTTGGCTGACTAAAGTTTGACGTTATTGTCGTATGACGGCGGTGATCAACTGATCCCTTTCGGTCACACCTAAAGGATGAAATCCAAATAGTAACTAATTATTTGTATACGATACAGTTAATTAGTACATTACATATATTCGATATGTACGAGAGTTAATTATTAGAAAATGAGTTAAGAACTCAAATTCGATTAAGCTTATTTTTCAATTATGCGATAATTGACTAATAAATTTATATCTTATTTTATACGATTAAATAAGATTTAACTTAGTAATTAATCGTTAAATTACTAAATTAGTTGAGGTTTTGAGATAGAGGTAATTAGTTAATTATATTTACAAGGAGTTGTAAAATAAATTAACTAAGCATTGTGGGACCCATTATATATTGATATAATGGTAAAATATTACTTAAAATGTTAAGTACATATTATTCATTTAATTGTGTCATATAATTGTTATATGATCAAATTAACACTTAATTATACAAGATAATAAGCATATGATTAATAAGTATTTGTGGGACAAATATCAAAAATCAAAATGGATCAAAATAGGCCTCACATGGCCGGTTTACATGTAGTGGATGGTGATGATGGTTGCTCTTATTCATACTTACAAGCAACATGTGATTATGACATGAATAGTAACCTAAAATCATTTCATACTAAGACTAAACTCTACCACTTTGCATGTGATTAAAATAAGCTAAATAAGAGCCTTATGAAGCTCTTCTTGACCGGCCATATTGTCTTTATAAGGGCAATATGGTTGTTCATTTTATTTGTTCAATTCTTGCTTGTTTTTCTTACTTCTCTCAAAAACTCTTCTTCTCTCTAAAAACTCTCAAATACTAATATTTACTAAGTATTACTAGTGTAGTAATATATTCTAATATTATTAGTATAATATCTATCTTATTATCTAGTTAATAATAAGGGTAGATTATTTGGTGTCATCTTGGTGCATCTTAAAGGAGATCTTCTAGTTTGGAGATTACTTGTGTTCATCCATATTAATAGCTCAAGAACAACAAGAACGAGTTCTTGTTGTGCCCATATTATTTCCATATCAATGTGAGAAAATTTCTTCTTTTATATAAATGTTTTTATATTTGCATGCATGTTACATAGATCATTATAAACTAAATTAAAAAGTAATTAAGTAAATAATTATAGGAGTCTAATTAAGGTCTATGGACTTTCATGTGGTATCAGAGCTAGCTTGTAGCATTCATGTTCATTTTGGACATTTTTATTAAAGTTATAAGATAACTAATAAATCAAAAATTTAAGTTAAAATACGATTCTGACGAAAATTTTGGTGCATGTATACCTACTGACCTCAAAATGTTTGTGGTCAAATTTCGTGATTATAGGGATTGATTTGCTACTTATTTTGTTTTTTTGGCGTTTAAACCGAGTTAACATGCATTTTATAAGTTAAAAGTTAACTAAAAAATAGTTGCATGTTGATTGTGGCCATGAAATTTTAATATGATCTCACATGCATGTCTTAAATATTGTATGTAAAATTTCGTGACTTTTAATTAAGTATTGCATGTTTATTGATTTTTATACGATAAAAGTCGATAATATGAGATTATAATGTTCATAAAACTGAAACGTCCTTTTCTGGTCTTGAAAATTTTTGGTACATTTTACATTATGATTTTGATACTCTTGGTGAAATTGCATAATTTGTTTCACTATTTTACTATATTTAATGATTATATATTTGATAAATCATTAAATATTAAGTTATTTGTTCATAAAATTAATTTAAATTTTTTGAGCAAATTTTCTTATTTTTAGAGTTCCTGGACATGTTACAAAATATACAAAATTTTTGGTTTCAAATTTTATGATGTTTATATTTTATTTTGGTTTTATTTCATAATTGTTATGATTAAACCGTAATATTTAGCAAATGAAATCAAATCGATCTAATTAATGACCAACAAAATTAGTAGGGACTAATTTTGAGTTCTAAAATATTTTAGTTAATTAGTTTGAATTTAAATGAGATTTAAATGTTGATATTGATATTTAATGGTTAAAAATCAATAAATTCGGTAAAATCGAGCTACAATAAGCATGAATGTGTTAAGGACGATTTTGGCATGAACTTTGCAGCAATTTATTTTATTTATTGTTGAATGAATGAATGTCATTTATTTAATAATTTATGCAAATTTTGTACCTAGTATGGCCTAGTTATTTTTTAATCGTTATTACCCGTAATGTAAGGGAATAACGGTTTGGTTGTAATTTTATTGCGATCTCGTATCGCCGGTTTATATAATTTAATAATTTTATTTCATAGAATAAATGTATAATAGGAATTTGTATATTTGTATATTTGTAATTATTTTTATGAAGACCGGTGACTCCCTCAAGACGGTGACATTTTGGAAGGTGTTCCAAGTGAAGAGGCAAGGGACCAAGGAGTTGGTTTCCGAATTTGTAATTATCTAGTTAATTTGATTAGCTAGGTGGCCATACTAGGATTTTTCCGTTGCTTGTTGCTTGCTTTATTTCCGCTCATGCCAAAATCGTCACACATGCATTTTTATTTACCGTTATTGTCAATTCAACGTTATTCACAATTCACCGACTTAGTTCACTTATAGGGAATTAATAACTAAATTGACAAGATCTCTCACATGTTTAAAAAATTGAGATTAGCCTTACCAATTAATAACACCTATGAATCCCGTGTTCATTAGGGCTACCGCGCTCGTGGGTCCCTTTTTACCTCGGGTAAGTAGGGTGATACGATCACAAGCTAAAATTGGATTGGACTCAACGAGATAAGCGTTATCTTGGGACTAGGAGATGGATTTAGTTGAAATCCGTCAACCAAGAGTTCTAAAGGTAGAATTAGTCAAGTAATGACTTACCATTTCTAGATAAAAGAAGCATGCGATGACTATTTTTATTTAAAAATGGGTCTTGGAATCATTTATATAATTTAGTGATAGGTCATTATATGAATGCTAAACTTGTTAAAATGTTTTTCGAGTAAATTAACAATGAATGTTTATATATTTCTTTTTGTTGTAGTTACCATATTCGTATAATGTTCGACCTTGGTGACACCCTCAAATTTGCGGAAAGAAAAAAAATTAATTTAAATAAATAAAAGATGAGAATACGTTTCTAATAGGTTCACTTTAGTGAAAATCGGTATATTTTAAAACCGGAACCTACTATTAAATATATTCATCATAAGAAGGTGTCTTAAATAAAAAGGTTCATAACAAAAAAAGGAAATAATATTATACATAAAAAGTATCTGAAACGGGAGACATGTTTCCCGTATAAATACGAAATAAAAGAGTGTATAATAATATACAATCCGAAAGAACCGAATATAGGTCCAAGGTAAATACTTCGCTCGCTAGCTCGTCAATGTACCCAATGTATGCATCACAAACCTGCCAACCGCATTAAATATAAACACGGAAGCCACAGTCAGTGGGGAGTAACTCCGAGTTCTCCCAGCCACGAAATGTCAAGTTTAATAAAACATGAATAACATAAAAGAGATTTATATGGAAAATACAACACTTTAACATATACGATATGCTTTTCATGTTATGAATACAATTAACTAACATATAACCTATCATATGAAAGCTATCATGTGAATCTGATAATAATCTATCATACGAGGTAGGGAAGCTGGTATGCTAGCTCAGAGGTTACCGTTAACATGGCCATGATACACTCAAACCCTAATCAAACATAATATCATGTGAATCAGTTAACAACCGGTAATCCAAACTCTATCAACCTTAGCCGGCTTGCATCTCCCCTTCTAAGATTCATAGAATCATACAAACATGAAAGACCAATCCGTCTAGAAACAGGCATAAGTTCTTAGGACCGTCAATAGTCGACTTCTGTAACTCGAGCTATACCACAAGGTAGGAAAACATCCTGAGTCCTAGACTGATCAAGGACCTGCGACCAACAGCTATTCCATTCCCCGTCTCATGACAAACAGATACCAATAATCTCTCACTAGCGCCCCTAAGCAGAGATGGCTAGTACTTAAGCTGGTTCCAACCCCAAAACGGATTAGGCAACCATGCCCCGACTTGGATATAAACCCACCAAGCCGAGACACAAAAGATATCAAGCGGCAAACTCCGTATGCTCGTTAAAGATAGTACGGGCCTATCAATGTCGTGGTCCAAGCTACTCATTTAGAATTAGAATGGTCAAGACGCCATATTCTCATAATTCTCTATGGGTACGTAGTCAACACGACACCAACCATAAAATAAAACAGTCACGGGAAAACATCCTATCATGTGACTATTTGCATATCAATAATAATCAAATATCATATCGCCTCAT
>JAIUZE010036134.1:0-15214 GCA_022085475.1 Heliosperma pusillum | reverse complement strand
ATATATGTAAAGTGTTGTATTTTCTATATACATTGCTTTTATGTTTTTCATGTTTCATTAAACTCGACATTTCGTGGCTGGGAGAACTCGGAGTTACTCCCCACTGACTGTGGCTTCCGTGTTTATATTTAATGCGGTCGAACAGGTGGTGAATGCATATTTGGGGTACAGTGACGAGCTAGCGAGCGAAGTATTTACCTTGGACCTATATTCGGTTCTTAGATTGTATATTATTATACACTCTTTTATTTCCGTATTTATACGGGAGAGATGTCTCCCGTCTTGTATAATTCTTATGTATAATATAAATTTTCTTTTGTAATGAACCTTTTTATTTATGACACCCTTCGTTATGTATTTAAATTATTTTTTTTCTTTCCGCAAATTTGAGGGTGTCACAAGTAACATGATAAGTTGTTATTTTTATTAGGTTGTATGAATTTTTGATATGTTTAGTGTTCTTGATAAATTTGGATGATGGTTCAAAATCATGATTTTTGTATGAATGATGGTTGAATTGGTTGTTAAATTGGTTGTTGTTAATTAGAATCATGTTAGAAATAAATTGGTATGGTGGATGGTGGTGGCCGAATTGGGTGGCTGGAAAAACCAGCCCAAACCAGGCCGGTTCAGGCCCGGTCCAGGCCGGTCTGGAATGGTCCGGGAATCGTCCTTTGGGTTTGTGTCGATACTTGATTGTTTGTTGTTGTTTTGACGGGTTTTAAATATGTTAAGCATGCGGGAAATATTAAGAAACGGTTTTAAAAATGTCGTCTCAAAACAGGCCCAAACCAGGCCCGTGGGCCCAGTCTAGGCCCGTGTTAGGTCCGCCCCAAATCAGCCCATGAGTCACCTTTTTAGTCTTGTGACGGTTTTTGAGTTTAGTGTTAATTTATCGTGTTTTGTAATATTTAGCAAGTGCGAAATTTTAATAAGTAAATTATTTAATTAAAAGTATTTTTCATAATATTATAATTCCTCACATGTTAGAAATTATAATACGAGATTATAGTTTAATTTGATATCCTTTAAGTCATGCGGGTTTTCGTAAGATTTAATATTTCACATGTTAGAGGTTTTAATAAAATAAACATGTAATGAATATGATGATTTTTATGTTCAAGTCTAATTGGTAAAGACTCTGTTTCTAGCCGGTTTGACCAAACGGGTTTGGTCAAACTAAGATCTAGTCAGCCCCGTTTTGACTGATGACCCGTCGGGGGACTCGGGTCGGGGATTTGTCTTCAAGTAAGGTTGTATTTAATTAATGAATTAGCCTTAGTAGATATGAGGCGATATGATATTTGATTATTATTGATATGCAATTAGTCTCATGATAGGATGTTTTTCCCGTGACTGTTTTATTATATGGTTGGTGTCGTGTTGACTAAGTACCCATAGAGAATTATGAGTATATGGCGTCTTGACCATTCTAATTCTAAATGAGTAGCTTGGACCATGACATGGATAGGCTTTACTGTCTTTAACGAGTATATGTTCACCTGATGATAGCTTTTGTGTCTCGGCTTGGTGGGGTTATATCCAAGTCGGGGCATGGCTGCCTAATCCGTTTTGGGACTGGAGCCAGCTTAAGTACTAGCCATCTCTGCTTAGGGGGTCGCCTAGTAGAGTTTCTCATGTACGGTTATGTCATGGGACGGGGAATAGAATAGCTGTTGTCGCTAGGTCTGATCAGTCTAGGACTAGGATGTTTTCCTACCTTGTGGTATAGCCTCGAGTTACAGAAGTCGACTATTGACGGTGCTAAGAACTTATGCCTGTTTGTAGACGTATTGGTCTTTCATGTTTGTATGATTCTATGAATCTTAGAAGGTGAGATGCAAGCCGGCTAAGGTTGATAGAGTTTGGATTACCGGTTGTTAACTGATTCCCATGATATTATGTTTGATTAGGGTTTGAGTGTATCATGGCCATGTTTTAAAGGTAACCTCTGAGCTAGCATACCAGCTTCCCTACCTCGTGTTATAGATTGTTAACGGTTTCACATGATAGCTTTCATATGCTAGGTTATATGTTAGTTATTTGTTTCATAACATGAAAAGCATATCGTATATGTTAAGTTTTGTATTTTCCATATACATCTCTTTTATGTTATTCATGTTTTATTAAACTCGACATTTCGTGGCTGGGAGAACTCGGAGTTACCCCCCACTGACTGTGGCTTCCGTGTTTATATTTAATGCGGTTGGCAGGTTTGTGATGCATACTTGGGTACATTGACGAGCTAGCGAGCGAAGTATTTACCTTGGACCTATATTCGGTTCTTTAGGATTGTATATTATTATACACTCTTTTTTATTTTGTATTTATACGGGAGATATGTCTCTCGTTTTGGATATTTCTTTTGTATAATATTATTTCCTTTTTGTTATGAACCTTTTTATTTAAGACACCTTTGTTATGTATTCTCATCTTTTATTTAGTTAAATTATTTTTTTTCTTTCCGCAAATTTGAGGGTGTCACAGGTTCACCTAATTTTATGGTCTTCACTATGACAAAACCTTTGGACTAGTTGCACTGCTTCATTCTGTTAGGATTATCTCATCGATTGCAGCCTTTCATGATTATGAAATTTGGCAGATGGATTGTAACACCCCCCTTTTATCCAGGAGCCTTAGCTAGACCGTCCCAGATAAATAAGAGAGTTATCATCTCGATTTACCGAGGTAGTACATATAAAAACCAAAATCATAAGAGTAATTTAAATACTTTGTGACATATTGATCAAATAGTCTTACAATTTATAAACCAACATTTAATTATTACAGCGGAAGACTTAAAGATACAACTCAAATAAAAATCAAACTAAATGGTCATCAAATACTATAAGACTCCTCTCATAGCGTAGCCCATCCCGTATAAGCATCATCCAAATCAAAGCTTATCAACTTACTAACCTGCAAGATACAGTGCTACCCATTTGAACGGAAATAATAAATGGTTCATAACAGCAGGCCACCTAATTTGAAAGAGTTGGTTGGACAACACACACAAACATAAACCAAACATGTAAAACAAAAGTTGAGTAGGGATTATCTTACGCATCATACACCACCATATCATTGGCCCGTATCACCAACATTCATTAACAAAGCAATATAGGTCATTCACAATCTCATGTCAATGCGTGATACACCACATTTAAATACCAATCACCCAATCACCGTGCTTAGCACATATTTCCCAGTCACCATGCTTATAATATACTTTGCAGCAATCTCCCAGTCACCATGCCTAATTCAAAAAGTAAAATTCTCCCAATCACGGTACCCTTACATTCACTACCATGATCTCACAATCCTCCCATTCACCATGCAGATCACAATGACAACGCATGAATCACAATAACAGTTATTTATCACATTCACAACACATGAAGTCACATCAATACCCATATATTATACCATCGTACTTATATTCACATCGATCCTAACAAAACAATCATCCATAACTACGCAATCATCACAAACATTACTAACACAATCCAGGTTCGTCTCGCTCGAGACTAAGGTTCTCTCGGCCTAGACGCCTATGGGTCTCTCGAGATGGCTCTGTCTCACCCGAGATGTTCAGTCTCTCCCAAGACGATTTTGTACTTAAGAAGGAGGATGAGTAGGATAGAACTCTACCTTTCGGAAATCCGAATGCACAAGCAACAATAATCGAAAATTGTAGCTTTTACAAATTCGCATCCTATAAGCACATAATAATCATATAATTACTATCTACCTTAATACCATCATAAATAATAATAAATCCCCCAATTCCAATCTAGGGTTAACCTCTTATCAATCTAGGATGATAATTAAGTTGGTTACAAACTAGTTAATGACATTTACAATATATTGAAGAGCTTACAATAGTAATAATTAGTTATTGGCTTTGCTAAAATAATTCCCTAAGTCAATTGCTATGTGGGAATATATCCGTATACTTCCCTTAAAAACATTCAGGATTATAATAAAATTATGATTATATGATTAATGGTCATAAACGAAAATGCATAATTAACGAGAGATTAGAAATAACCTTTAGTCCGTGCTTTAATGGCTTAAGAACAAATATCAAAATTATGATATCTCCTAATCGTTGCACCCAAGATTGATCAAGATATGCCTTAGGTTTTGCTAGAAAAAGAGAGAAAAGAATACTGTTTCTTTTCTTTTTGTGAGATGTGAATGATGGAGGCCTAAGAGAGAATGAATTAGGGTTAGAAGAAAAATCTGAATTTTTCCTCTTCTTATCTATTTCTCACGGCACCAATTAGGTATTATGGGGAGTTTTTTCCTCCTCAAAATAACTACCTATTGACCGAAAAACAGAGTGTATCTGGACACTTTTGTTTCGGTTATCTTAGCTTCCAATATAATGTGATATATTATAATCGTTATTTGTCATGGACCGACATCACTATAATACATCATTAGTTATAAATATCCGTATATTCATAATATGCCAATTAATTATAACGGTTTATGTTTAATCAGCTTACATTATATACAACAATTAAATATAACATTTTATATTCAATTTACGAATTACAGTTAATTCGTCTCAGCTAACTTTATTTAATCGTTATTAAATAATCTGTCATCATCACATTGACTAACCTTTTAGTCAAAAACATCGACTAACCTTTTAGTCATTTAACAAGGCATCAATATGATTATTTTCTCAAATAATCACATCTCTCAAACACATCCTTTAGGTGTGACTTTTAGGGACCAGTTGATCACCGCCATCTGTATGACAATAACGTCAAACTTATCTAGCAAGCCAACCGTTATTGATAAACGTTAATCAACTGATTATTATACAAAGTATACCCTGTGAACCTACAGAGATTTATTTATGTTATTGCACTAACTGTGGAGGACACTGGCTCCAACAATCTCCCACTTGTCCGTACAAGTGTATGTGCGATAACCGATTCTCATATCCATAATAAATTTCTCCCACTCAATGTAAACCAATTTGCAAAGTCCGTATTCACAAAGGTCGTAGTTTACAAGTGATCAGTATCAAGAGTGGTTTCCTCGACTAGAGAGTAACTTAACTGATAAACGAATCTTTATTCGAACATGGCCATGCATTTCAGTTACAACTCCTCGAGTGGCCCTGAGAAATAACATAACCTGATAAAGGTTGGATATTTTCTTCAACTCGAATCTTGCAGATACAAGCACAGTATGAAATGACCCATTGAAAATCTACTCAGTCTCCTGTTACGGTTGACCATGAGAAAGAAACCAAAGTCACCCAAAAACTGCCTTAAGCTCAAGAGACAGTCGATAGTCAAAAGAATCAACTCTAGGAACACTATGGACGTCCTATCCACGACCTGACACCTAATGTTCTGAAACATTTAGGACTCCATAACGTTATCATAAAATGTCCTGCGAGGTATCTTTATAACTCGCATCTGTGATCGATCAGTCAACATTTTGACTTATGGCTCGTTGAACCCACCATCAATCGACTTCACAGAATAATTACCAGAGTTATCAGCTCATGTAGGCGATTACGGACCAAAACAAATATAATGTAATTCAGTTCACTTTGTGGTGTTCAATGTTGTCAGTACAACCCACATGAAAAACAAAATATAAAACAAAACGATGATTTCATAGATAGTTTTATGAAAAAGATACAGGTGTCTAATCCATATAAAACAACTAATACAACTCAGGAACATGTTTGATTCCCATGGAAATAACGTACCCTTCATGCTTATCATATCTCAATGGTTTAGTGAGAGGATTTACGACGTTATCATCCGTAGCAATCTTGTCTATCACTATCTCCCTTTGCTCCACGTAATCTCGGATCATGTGAGCCTTCCATTGTACATGCCTAGACTTGTTGCTGGACTTAGGCTCCTTAGCCTGGAAGATGGCACCACTATTATCACAATAAATGGTGATCGGGTCATCCGAACTAGGAACTACAGTTAGTCCCTGTAAGAACTGACGCTTCCATATAGCTTCCTTCGCAGCCTCTGAAGCAGCATAGTACTCGGACTCAGTCGTAGAATCTGCTATAACACTTTATTTGGAGCTTTTCCAGCTGACCGCAGCGCCATTAAGAGTAAAAACGAATCCAGACTGAGATTTCGAGTCATCTCGATCCGTTTGGAAGCTAGCATTTGCGTAACCGATTGCGCATAGCTCAGTGTCGCCTCCATAAGTCAATACCCAATCCTTAGTCCTCCGTAGGTACTTAAGGATATTCTTAACAGTCATCCAGTGTGTTTCACCTGGGTTGCCTTGGTATCGACTCGTCATACTCAATGCATATGTCACGTCTGGACGTGTGCATATCATGGCATACATGATCGATCCTATAGCTGATGCATAAGGAATCCGACTCATGCGCTCGACCTCTTTCGATGTCTTTGGTGCCTGAGCTTTACTCAATTGCATCCCAGGAATCATTGGAAGGTACCCCTTCTTGGAGTTGGTTATGCTGAACCTCTCAAGAATCTTATCTATATAAGACTCCTGACTGAGGGATAACATCCGTCGTGATCTATCTCTGTAGATATGGATCCCCAAAATTCTTTTTGCCTCGCCCAGATCTTTCATCTGGAAGTGGTTCTTTAACCAAACTTTTACCGAAGTTAAGAGAGGTATGTCATTCCCAATCAAGAGTATGTCATCGACATACAATATTAAGAAAACAATCTTGCTCCCACTCGACTTGATATATAAGCATGGTTCCTCGACTGATCGAGTAAATCCATTCTCTTTTATCACGTGGTCGAAACGATGAGTCCAACTCCGAGAAGCTTGCTTAAGTCCATAAATGGAACGCTTAAGCTTGCATACCTTCTTAGGATTTTTAGGATAAATGAAACCTTCTCCTCCTCCAAATAACCATTTAAGAAGGCGGTTTTCACATCCTTCTGCCAAATTTCATAGTCATGAAAAGCGGCAATCACTAAGATCATCCGAATGGAACGCAGCATAACTACAGGTGCAAAAATTTCATCATAGTGCAATCCTTGCACTTGAGTGAAACCCTTTGCCACTAGTCGTGCCTTGTAGGTATCTGGTTGTCCTTCTACAGAATGCTTTATTTGTAAAGCCATTTGCACTGAAGAGGCCGAACCTTATCAGGTAAGTCAACCAGATCCCATACGTCATTCTCATACATAGAGTCCATCTCGGATTACATGGCGTCAAGCCATAGCTTAGAGTCGGAACATGTCATGGAACCTTTATAGGTAGCGGGTTCGTTACTCTCTAGAAGAAAACGACAACTCTCTCATTCTCCTCGACCATACCAATGTATCTGTCTGGAGGAATAGAGTGTCTACCCGACCTCCTAGGTTACAAAGAATATAACGCAGCCGATGAGAACAGTTCCCCCCATTGCACGGGTTTGTGGTCTTGAATCCGACAGAGAGGTTCTTTACTTGTCCTATTCTCGAGAAACTCTTTCTCTAAGAACGTCGCACTAGCGCCAACAAAAACTCGATGTTCGGTAGGCGAATAGAAGTAATAACCAAACATCCCTTTTGGATAACCAATAAAGTATGTCTTGACCGATCGCGGGGGCCGAGCTTATCGTCAGGTCTCCACTTGACATAAGCCTCGCAGCCCCATACCCGAATAAAGGACAAGTTAGGGACCGTTCCCTTCCATAATTCATATGGAGTCTTGTCTACAGCTTTAGACGGACTTCGGTTAAGTATTAAAGCAGCTGACAAAAGAGCATAACCCCACAATGAGCCAGGTACAACCGTGTGACTCATCATGGATCGAACCATATCAAGTAATGTTCGATTTCTCCGTTCGGACACACCATTCAATTGTGGTGTTCCAGGTGGAGTTAACTGTAGTACAATACCACAGTCTTTAAGGTGTTGATCAAACTCATTCGAAAGATATTCGCCACCACGATCTGAGTGTAGTGCTTTAATCTTTCTATCCAGCTGGTTCTCAACCTTATTCTGGAATTCCTTGAACTTTTCAAAGGACTCACTTTTATGCTTCATTAAGTAGACATATCCATATCTACTCAAATCGTCCGTGAAAGTGTTAAAATATCTATAGCCATCTCTAGCGTTGATTGACATAGGTCCACACACATCAGTATGTATGAGTCCTAATAGGTCAGCAGCGCGCATTCCAACACCTTTGAATGAAATTCGAGTCATTTTGCCTATGAGACATGATTCACACGTGCCAAAAGATTCATAGTCAAATGGGGAGATAGTCCCATTGTCAATGAGATTCTTCACGCGTTTTTCATTTATGTGTCCCATACGGCAATGTCATAGATAGGTTTGATCTTTGTCACCAACCTTTGATTTCTTACTACTCACATGCATTATATCTGTGGTTTGATCTAAAACATAAATCCCATTCATGGAAACTGCTTTACCATAAATCATTTCGTTTAAAGAGAAAATACAGCTATTATCCTTTATTACAAACGAAAAACTGTCCATATCGAGTACGGAAACAAAAATAATGTTTTTAGATAAACTGGGTACATAGTAACAGTTATTCAAAAATAACTCAAATCCACTCGGGAGTTGGGTTACATATGTTCCCACTGAAACGGCAGCTACTCTTTCTCCATTCCCCACTCGCAGGTCCACATCACCCCTTGCGAGAGTTGTGATGTTTCTTAGGGCCTGCAAATGATTACATAGATGAGAACCACAACCAGTATCCAATACCCAAGTTCCGAAACTTGCATGGTTAATCTCAATCATATGAATAAAAGAAGAAGACATACCAACAGGAGAGACGCGGCCTGCTGTTATGTCCTCACGGTACACGGGGCAGTTCCTCCTCCAATGCCCAAGCTTGTGGCAACGGTGGCACTCCACGTTACCTTCATCGCTCTTTGTCTTGCCTTGTGAGCTACCGCTAGTCTCACCAGGCCCACTCTTGCCTTGCCCTGGCCTTTTGAATTTCGGCTTCCCTACAGCTAGGTTGGCCTGAGCCTTGCCCTTACCTTTACCCTTGTTTGCAACCATGAGAACGTCCTGTTTTAGACTCCCAGTCAATTTCAGATCACTCCCGGTCTGTACGAGAAGTGAGTGGAGCTAATGAAGACTCTTCTTCATATCATTCATATAGTAATTTGCCCTGAAAAGGGCAAAACCATCATGAAGTGAATGAAGAACGCGGTCAATGACGATCTTCTCATCGATTTTGCAACCAAGTGCCTCCAATTTCTCGACATTCTCAATCATATCAAGAATGTGTGGGCTAACCGCTTGGCCCTTCTGGAGTTTCGCCTCAAAGAAGCGACAGGTATGCTCATAGCTAACGATCCTCGGAGCTTTCGAGAACTCGTTAGAGAGCGTGGTGAAAATCTTATTCGTACCATAGGCAATGAATCGCCTTTGCAAATTTGATTACATTGAAAAGATGAGTACGTTCTTTATCGCACCCGCGTCCATCATGAAATCACTATAAGCAAGTGATTCATTGGCTCCTGCATTGGGGCCAGGGTTGGGCGGTAGTGTCTCAGTCAAGTACTTGAGCTTACCGTCAGCAATGGCAGCATTCCGTAATGCCGCCTCCCAGTCCGCAAAGTTGGACCCGTTATTCTTCAATCGTGTTGACTGATTCATATTGTCCATTAAAATCTTAAGCCAGGACTCACGTCCGAGCGTGGCACTTGGCATTAGGACATCAGTATGGCCAGCCATTTGTTATTAGCAGTTATATCTGTATATAACGAATTCAAAAACTGGGAAAAAGAAAATAAATATAATAAGTATACATCGTTTTAAATTTAAGTCTAATGCAAAAACTGTTCAATGCGATGACTCGTGCATTTATACAATTGACCTCCCTCAAGAATTATATAAATGATCCCAAGACTCAATTTCCGTAAATTGATAAGCCAACCTCTTGGCTAATTCTACTTTTAGAATTCTTGGTCGATAAATTTCTGTAAATTCTATCTTTAGTCCATCATAATCACGAGATATTACTCGTACTATAATGTTGAGATAAAAATAGGGCAACACTCACTACTTACCCAACGTAGAAGGGGTCATATTTTGACTTCCGACGAAGAAGGGGTTCATAGTAGTTTTCCCTATAAAGACTAGTCTCAATTTTAGTTATAGGGGAAGGTCCCAACATCTTAACTTTAATTCGTTTTAAGTGAACGAATGTCTAGCAACTCGAGAATGATTTAAACTAAGGTGATGGCCCTAAAAGCGAGTGACATCTGTATGTCCATGATTTAAATATTCAAACTATATGAATCATTTTTCATGCATTTTAGGTGGTTTGGTTTAGGCGGAAAATGATGCAATTATCTATCATGTGAACAAAGCAACGAGAATGGAAAAATAAAACGCAAAATAAAACACCTAGTGTGGCCTAACTACCAAAATGAACAAAATACAAGTTGGAATCCACCCTTGGACCCGAGAAGCTTGTCTTGATGTTCCATCTTGGTCCATATAGCGGGAGTGAGCCATCCGATCTCCATCTTGAATCTTCTCAAAATACATTTTAAAAATTACAAATGTAAACCTATTTACATTCTAATTCAAAATGATTCCAAAAATTAAAATTACAAAGGGGAGATACGAGATCTCAAAATACAACCAAGACTATGTTTTCATCATTACGAAAACATAATCTACTAAGGCCACACTAGTAAATTACAACTGATTGTACAAAAATGCGTAAAATTAAACCATTCAAACAACATTCAACATAATAAAAGCATCAACTAAAAATTAATCATACAAAACATAATGCATAAATTATGTTGATTAATTATCCAAACCACCATTAAATCATGTGACGATTCCGTAATTCATCACGAGATTTCAATCAAAATCCAATGAAATTCATAATCAATATGAATTACAACAACATTATTTTAAACCTTTTTAAAATAACATGGTATCAAAAATTTTGTGAACTTTTTCACAAAAACAATCATACATTATCTTTATAATGTACAAAACAAAAATTTGGTTTAATCAATAAAAAAAACGAAAAATTGTTTTTTTTATTATTACTGTTCACGTATGAACAGTAGCAGGTACCAATTTTTTTCTCGGTTTATACAAAAACCGAAATCCCCTTCTTGTTTTTTTTTCTTTCACAAAACATTGCTGCTGTCACTTTAAAAAAAACAGAAATTTTTTTTTTTTTTTTTAACTGTGAACATTACACTGGCAGCAAAAAAAAATAATCAAATTAAACCGTTTTAATTCGATCATGCTTATATTAACTAGATCGGTACAAACTAACAATATCTAATCGATATTAAACATTGATACAAACTAGATAATTCAAATTAACCTTTTAAAATGAATATCTAGATCATTTTATACCGAAAATATAAAGCAAAAATGATGTTCATTAACATTCATATCAAATT
The DNA here is from genome assembly GCA_022085475.1 of Heliosperma pusillum. Classification (NCBI taxonomy): domain Eukaryota; kingdom Viridiplantae; phylum Streptophyta; class Magnoliopsida; order Caryophyllales; family Caryophyllaceae; genus Heliosperma; species Heliosperma pusillum. The sequence goes on along the minus strand of JAIUZE010036134.1, from coordinate 3,816 downwards.
CCATTTACGTTTTAATTCAATCATTATTAAATCAAAACATCTATAAATTCATATATTATTATATCAACCTTTTAAAATAACAATATTTGAATCAAAATGGAACCCTAAAAAAAACACACGCCAAAAAAAAAAAAATTTGGCCGAATTGAAAATTTTAAAAAAAAAAACGGTTTTTTTTTTCTTTAAGAATTATACAAATTCAATATTTATGAAAATCATATAAATAATTTCATAGCCCTTTGGCTCTGATACCACTTATGGGAATATATCCGTATACTTCCCTTTAAAACATTCAGGATTATAATGAAATTATGATTATATGATTAATGGTCATAAACGAAAATGCATAATTAACGAGAGATTAGAAATAACCTTTAGTCCTTGCTTTAATGGCCTAAGAACAAATATTAAAATTATGATATCTCCTAATCGTTGCACCCAAGATTGATCAAGATATGCCTTAGGTTTTGCTATAAAAAGAGAGAAAAGAATACTGTGTCTTTTCTTTTTGTGAGATGTGAATGATGGAGGCCTAAGAGAGAATGAATTAGGGTTAGAAGAAAAATCTGAATTTTTCCTCTTCTTATCTCTTTCTCACGGCACCAATTAGGTATTATGGGGAGTTTTTTCCTCCTCAAAATAACTACCTATTGACCGAAAAACAGAGTGTATCTGGACACTTTTGTTTCGGTTATCTTAGCTTCCAATATAATGTGATATATCATAATCGTCATTTGTCATGGACCGACATCACTATAATACATCATTAGTTATAAATATCCGTATATTTATAATTTGCCAATTAATTATAACGGTTTATGTTTAATTAGCTTCTATTATATACAACAATTAAATATAACATTTTATATTCAATTTACGAATTACAGTTAATTCGTCTCAGCTAACTTTATTTAATCGTTATTAAATAATCTGTCATCATCACATTGACTAACCTTTTAGTCAAAAACATCGACTAACCTTTTAGTCATTTAATAAGGCATCAATATGATTATTTTCTAAAATAATCACATCTCTCAATCACATCCTTTAGGTGTGACTTTTAGGGACCAGTTGATCACCGCCATCTGTATGACAATAACGTCAAACTTATCTAGCAAGCCAACCGTTATTGATAAACGTTAATCAACTGATTATTATACAAAGTATACCCTGTGAACCTACAGAGATTTATTTATGTTATTGCACTAACTGTGGAGGACACTGGCTCCATCATGCTATTCCTCTCTCAATGAGGGTTTAGATGCTCTTTGTAATTGTTTTTATAATAGAAGTCAAAGGTTTTATTTTTTTTAAGTTGGATAGGTATATATATATATATATATATAGTGGCAAGATCCGGTGAGTCCACCTAAATATTTGAGTCCGTGAGTCCAGCTATACAATATCACATATTACACAAAACAATATCGCTGGTGATACTAAACAATATCACTAAAAAAACAACACAAAAGGGTTAAAAATATTATATGTTATACTACTCGCCGTTGATGACAACCACCCACCCACCACTTACGAGAACATATCCAAGCACCTAGATGACCCAAGCAAACAATTATCGGGCATCCTCGTCACCCATTATTTATCTCATGTTTTCTTTTCAATCTTCATATTCCTCCACCAATACACATTACTCTTACTCGAAGCTCACACCATCCTCAATCACAACAAAATTTGTCATTGTAGTCGTTAAATTAGGTGTCTCGTAGTCGGTATGAAGAAAAATGTGGGAGGCAAAAATGTTTAGTAGAAAGGAAATATGATAAAAAAAGCTATACACAATAAATTTTTGGTGAAACAGCGATAATAGTGACTTTCCGGCATGAAAGGGCGAGATAATGATGGTGTTTGTCGGAACTTCGGTAGTGGAATTAATTGATGTGAAAAAAAGTATGAGAAAAAAATTTAGTATTAGTGCGCGAAAAAGTGGTTCAGTGGTGTGATATTGTAGAGTATATCCCGTGATATTGTTCAGTATAACTTGTGATATTGTATCATGGACTCACGGACTCAAAAAGATAGGGTGGACTCACATGATACTAATTCTATATATATATATATATATATATATAAATCATTTTTTAGTGTAAATTCAGCCTTTTACTAGTGTAACTTTTGTCATAATGTTATTTTTAATATATTTATTTAAATTGTGACAACCCTCGCGAATGCGGAAATAAAACATACAAGCATGTGATTTAATTAGCGGAAATACGGTATTTTAAAAACCTTTATACATGCAAGATAGAAAATACGAGGAGTGTCAAATATTACAAACCAAAGTACGAAATATACTACAACAAGAGACGTAGTCTCTCCAAATGTTATCAAGGTAAAAGTGATTAGCAAACAAGCTAAATAACTTCTAGAGGTGTTTCATCCAGGGACAACGCCCGCTAGCTCACACCCGAACCCAAAATACCAAGCAAAAAGCCATCCATGCAAGCAACCTGTTCATCCATGAAAAACATGAACGACACAGTTAGTGGAGAGTAACTCCGGGTTCTCCCAGCCATATCACATTAAACGTACATAAAAGAAAATACAAAAGTAGAAGCATGCATATATAGATATACATGTGAAATACGATAAGGATAGATAGGCAATTCAATATATAATAATGAGAGCATATGAAGTACAAGTCCGAATCCATCATGTTATACAAAGACTCGGGGAAGACACTCTTAGGCAACCGAATACGCTAACTAGGGCTTACATCTCACCGTTAGCGGTATAAGTTTGATAAGATTGAGACTCGACAAACAAACCATGCCAAGTCATCCAAGGATCATGAATAATCGATCATATAATCCTCCAATCAAACGTACAATACAATGACGACATCTCTCACGGTAAATGAAACGCACTAGCACCGTGTACATGGCCAGTATGATTAAAAGGCATCCACGAGATAAACATTTCCCTGAACGCATACACGATTACATTTCGTATATGTAGACTAATTTCCTCCGGTAGGACGACGATAATAATACGGTCCTAGTCTAAACCTGGCCAGACTCTCGGAATAACGTTTTCCGATTCGACATGCGATAAACATTTCGCATCCAAGATTTGGTCAATCATAGACGCCGAGTACCCCAAATTCGGTCGACATTCACGAAAGAGGCGGAAAAGAGCCAAGCCTCATAACAAGCGGTACGCTACATGCAAATGACACCACCTCGCAAGTACACAACATTTGACGGCCGGGTCGATCAACGCAAAGCGTTCGCCTCCCAACAACGTCGTCGTATGCCCACTAACACATGCCTTGAAGCAGTAAGGATACATTCCCGTTCCGACATTCCACCCTTACGAATGTGGAGGTATCCAAGGGAATGAGAGTACAAAGCACATAACAAAATAGTGCTCAAACCGTAACATTTGTAAAAACCGACTCAAAGTGGGACATATCAAAAACCGTCACGAAACATGCGATACAACCGAGTGAAATATCATATATTCAAAAAATTAATATTTAAAGTCATTCCGTAAATTTATACGATAAATGAACCATCATAAGTAATATAATTGAAAACGTAAATAAGAATTCAAGGAACCTTCTTGCAGGTGCCAGCCGGTCAGCTGAACCGGCTGCCGGCCACCCGGCAAGTACCATATGACATACAAAAAACCAAGTGAAATATTAGTGTGTCCCAGCCGGTCAGGTGGACCGGCTGCCGGCTACCCGGCTGGGACCAAGGGTATATGAGAAAAACAAAGAGGAATGGTAGGGGTGTCTCAGCCGGTCGGCCGGCTGAGACCTAACTCATGCATAAAAATTACGTAACATGCAAA
>JAIUZE010036128.1:0-22661 GCA_022085475.1 Heliosperma pusillum | reverse complement strand
AACAGGCATAAGTTCTTAGTACAGTCAATAGTCGACTTCTGTAACTCGAGGCTATATCACAAGGTAGGAAAACATCCTAGTCCTAGACTGATCAGACCTAGCGACAACAGCTATTCCATTCCCCGTCCCATGACAAAACAGTACATGAGAATCTCTACTAGGCGACCCCCTAAGCAGAGTTGGCTAGTACTTAAGCTGGCTCCATTCCAAAAGTGGAAGCAATTAGGCAGCCATGCCCCCGGCTTGGTATCAAAAGGCCCAAGCCAGTGACACAAAAGCTATCAAGCAGTGAACTATATACTCGTTAAAGATAGTAAGGCCTATCGATGTCATGGTCCAAGAGACTCATTTAGAATTAGAATGGTCAAGACGCCATATACTCATAATTCTCTATGGGTACTTAGTCAACACGACACCAACCATATAATTAAACAGTCACAGGGAAAACTTCCTATCAGGTGACTAATTGCATATAAATCATATTCAAATATCATATCGCCTCATATCTACTAAGGCTCATTCATTCATTAAATAAAATCTTACTTGAAGACAAATCCCCGACCCGAGTCCCGCGACGGGTCATCAGTCAAAACGGGGCTGACTAGATCTTAGTTTGACCAAACCCGTTTGGTCAAACCGGCTAGAAACAGAGTCTTAACCATTTAGACTTGAACATAAAATCATCATATTCATTTCATGTTATTTTATTAAAACTTCTAACATGTGAATTATTAAATCTTACGAAAACCCGCTTGACTTAAAGGATATCATATTAAACTAAAATCTCATATTATAATTTCTAACATGTGAGAAATAATAATATTAGGAAAACCTTTTAATTAAATAATTTACTTATTAAAATTTCCCACTTGCTAAATATGACTAAATACGATAAAATAACAATAACTCAAAAACCGTCACAAGTCCAAAGGACTCACGGGTCATGGGTTGGACCGGATTGAACCGGGCGTAGTTTGGGCCGATTTTGTCAATTATTATAAAAATTGTTTCTTAATTTTTCCCGCATGCTTAACATATTTAAAACCCGTCAAAACAACAACAAAACAATCAAGTATCGACACAACCCAAGAGACCAAAACACGGACCAACCAGACCGGGCTGGACCGGGTCTGAACCGGCCTGAACCGGCCTGGTTTGGCTCGGTTTTCCAGCCACCAAAACAGCCACCCTACGGCCACCACCAACATCTTCTCTAAATTATTTCTAACATGTTTTAATTAACAAACATCCATTTTAACAACCAATTTAACCATCATTCATACAAAAATCATAATTATGAACAAATCATCCAAATATGTCAAGAACACTAAACATGTTTAAAATTCATACAACATAATAAAAATAACAACTTATCATGTTACTAGTTAAAAACCGTAAATAACAATAATATAACCAAAAACAAAAGTATGTAACATTAATTCGTCGAGTAACTCGGAATCGTTACCTTAGCTAGCACAAAATCAAGTAGCACCCAAAATAAGAACTAAGAAACCCGTCTACTAGTCTTCTTCTAAAATATACGAGTCACCAAACTCGTCTTCAAAATCTTCCCCTATAAGAAATGACAAGAATAACATTATTAGAATTAAAACTTGATTTTCCATAATTAAAGTGTTGAAAACGATTTTGTCGGAATTGAAAATAAAACGTACGTGGAGATGAAGAGCGAAGAGGAGACTCTAGAAATATAAGTTAGGACGGATTTGAACAAGTAACGAAGGTTTTGTGACGATTTTGCTCAAGAACGATGAAGAACGAAGAACACCAAGAACGATTTTGATTATATTAAAGAAGGTATTAATTAGATATTAAGTTGATTTATTGTAAAATGAAAAGATAGTTAGTGAGTAAGAGTGGAGTGTGCCGTGTAATTATGGAAGAATTATGGAGTCGGGTTTTGAAATTGTTGTTACGGGATTGACTCGGGTTTTATAATTATATTAAGGTAATTAATTAGATATCATTAGATTAAATGATAGTTTAATCAAATATCTAGATATTAATTAGATATTATGTTATTGTAATCAAAAGAAAGAAAATATCTAATCCTAAGAGAGGGTGAGGGAGCCGTGTGGTATAGGTCGTAGTCGGGTCTGTTTTTAAGCGATTTGGGTAATTTAAGTTGACGGATCGATAAAGTTACAAATATCTTAGATATTCGTATTAGTTTAATCAAAAGAATTAAAAGATCTAAAGTGAGTGGAAAAAGATGACATGGGGCGTGTGACTCATGCTAGAGTCGGGTTTCGGGTTTGTTTCGGGACTTAAGTTGTCTCGGGAATAGTTAAATGACGCTCGGGTTTAAACCGTAAAACCTTCTCTTAAATTCCGAATAAATTCAAAATAATTATATTAAATTATCATAAATTCAAATAAATCTTAATAAAAATAAATTAAATTTATTGTTTTTCAAATATAATTTCGGTCTTTCAATTTACGGGGTGAGTCGGAAAAGTCAACGAAAGTCAAAGTCGACTTAAAACGGGATTCTCATGGAATCTCGCAGAAATTCCAAATACGAACTCGGAAATTCCAAATTCGACTGGAAACAATAAATTCTAAATTAAAACTTAAGTTTGCTGAAAAGTATCCGTAAAATATTTTCACTAGAACAACAGGGTACATTTCGGGTTGTTACAGTCTCATAGAACCATCTTTCTTTTTCACAAAGAGAACGGGAGCACCCCAAGGCGAGGCACTTGGTCGAATGAAACCCTTCTCACTCATATCATCAAGTTGCTTCCTTAACTCTTTCAACTCGGTTGGAGCCATACGGTAAGGAGCTTTGGCTATGGATCCGGAACCAGGTACAAGATCAATAGAAAACTCAACATCACGCTCGGGAGGAATTCCGGGCAAGTCTTCAGGGAATACATCAACGAATTTACGAACTATAGGCACATCTTCAATATTTGGCAAAGAGGTAGTTGAAGAAGTCACAATACACAAGTATGCTTGGTGACCCTTTCTTACCATACTTACCAATTTCATTGCGGAAATCAAAGACACACCTTTTCGTGGATGAGATCCCTTATAGGTTATTCTAACTCCTAAAGGACTCTTTAAATAAATCTTTTGATCTCTACACTCAAACCTAGCATGGTACAATGCTAACCAATCAATACCTAAATTATATCGAACTCTCCTAGAGGAAACTTAAGGAGATTAACGGGAAAGATAGAACCCGCAATAGATATTGGGATAATAGGATATAGAGTAGAACAAGAGATAATATCTCCGGATGGTAAGGATATGGGAGTATCCTCACTAGATGTAGGTTCGATAGATAATTTATTAGCATAAGTTGAAGACACAAAGGACATAGAAGCACCGGTATCAAATAGAATAAGACAAGGTTGCTCTAAGATTGAGAACATACCCGTAATTATCTTCGGGTGAGCGTCGGCTTCGGCTCGGCTCAGAAAGAAGATAGAACTCTTAGGTTTGGCAATAGGAGGGGGCAACTTACGATCGGGGCAATCCTCATAACGGTGACTACCCTTTTGGCTAAAGAAGCAAATATAAGGTCGGTTGGAACAAGTCACACCGGGGTGATATGGTTGTCTACAACGGTTGCACAAGCAACCTTGAGCTTGGGGAGGAGCATAAGGCCTATGAGCCACATTAGAAGTAGCTCGGGGAATGAAAGGAGTGGGAGCTCTTGTATTTGCATTTGAAGGAGGATTGAATCTCCTCTTTTTGGCATAAGAGTTGGAGGAAGGCGGAGTAAATGGTCTCTTCCCATAAACATTTGGCCTAGGAGTGAAAGAAGGAGAGGGATTCATCATCATAGCTTCATCCCTAATGGCCTTCATGGAGTTCCCGGCCCATAAAGCATCATCATATAAATCCTCAAAGGAAATAGTATTCCTCCTCACTTCGATCCTCGTCATCTTTGATAAGCCTCGGAGCAAAATGAGCAAGCTTGTTGAACTCCGTAGTGAAGTCTTGTGCCGACAAGTTACCTTGCTTGAAGTCAATAAATTCCTTGAGCCTTTGTTTCTTTAGCTCCTTGGGATAAAATCGACCTTCAACTAGAGCTTTGAAACAAGCCCAATTGAAGTCGTCTTCAAGAGAAGCGGTGGCGCTAGTAATCGCCCACTAATTATCTGCTTCCCTTACAAGGAAGTGCTTTGCGATCCTCACCTTGTCCTCTTCGCGGACTTGGTATAGATCAAATTGCTTCTCCATTTCTCGGAACCATTCTGATAGCTCGGTAAGGTCCGGCTTTCCACCGTAAGGTATAATCTTACTCCTAGCTATTTGGCTTGCCACCCAAGCGTAGCCTCCTTGGTGGTTATCTTCCCAACGAGGGGGAACTTGGTTGGCTAGAGCAATAGCTGCATCTTGTTGATTCTTCAACACTTGCGTAAGAGCTTCTAGCATAACATTTTCTACTACTCGAGGTCTAACCATCTTCATAAGAAATAAAAACAAAACAAGTTAATCCTAACAATTAGCATAAACAAATAGACTACCAAGTAAAATCCTTAACTTCTACCCATCTCTCATTTATAATTTCAAGGTCAAGTCGTTTAAGTTTAGGGTTCACGTATGTGCGTCGGGAGCGATAAAGCTCTGATACCAACTGTAACAACCCTCGCGAATGCGGAAATAAAACATAACAAGCATGTGATTTATATAGCGGAAAATACGATGTTTTTAAAACTTTTTACATGCAAATAAAAAATACGAGGAATGTCAAATAATTACAAACTAAAATAGAATATACTACAAAGAGACGTAGTCTCTCAAAATGTTATCCAATATCAAAGTTAATAGCAAACTAGCTAAACAACGTCTAGAGGTGATTCATCCAGGCCCACGCCCGCTAGCTCACACCCGAACCCAAAATACCATAAGCAAAAAGCCATCCAATCAAGCAACCTGTTCATCCATGAAAAACATGAACGCCACAGTCAGTGGGGAGTAACTCCGGGTTCTCCCAGCCATATCATATTAAACGTACATAAACGGAAATACAAAAGTAGAAGCATGCATATATAGATATACATATGGAGTACGAGAAAGGATAAATAGGCAATTCAATATATCAAGATAAGAGCATATGAAGTACAAATCCGTAACCATCATATTATAGAAAGACTCAGGGAAGACACTCTTAGGCAACCATATACACTCACTAGGGCTTGCATCTCACCGTTAGCGGCATAAGTTTGATAAGATTGAGACTCGACAAACAAACCATGCCAAGTCATCCAATGATCACGAATAATAACCAATCATGTAATCATCCATCCAAACATACCAATACATTGACGACATCTCTCACGGTAAATGAAACGCACTAGCACCGTGTACATGGCAAGTATGATTAAAAGGCATCCACGGGATACAACATTTCCCTGAACGCATACACGATGCTACATTTCGTATATGTAAACTAATTTCCTCCCGGTAGGACGATGATCATAATACGGTCCTAGTCTAAACTTGGCCAGACTCTCGGAATAACGTTTTCCGATTCGACATGCGATAAGCATTTCGCATCCAAGACTAGGTCAATCATAGACGCCGAGTACCCCAAATTTGGTCGACATTCACGAAAGAGGCGGAAAAGAGCACAAGCCTCACAACAAGCGGTACGCTACATGCAAATGACACCACCTCGCAAGTATACAACATTTGACGGCCGGGTCGATCAACGCAAAGCGTGCGCCTCCCAACAACGTCGTCATATGCCCACTAACACATGCAATTAAGCAGTAAGGATACACTCCTCGTTACGACATTCCAGCCTTACGAACGTGGAGGTAGCCAAGGGAATGAGAGTACAAAGCACATAGGAAATTAGTGCTCAAACCGTAACATTTGTAAAACCGACTCGAAGTGGAACATATCAAAAACCGTCACAAAACATGCGATACAAGCGAAAGGATTATCATATATTCGAAACATTAATATTCAAAGTAAAACCCGAAAGTCAACAAAAGTAAAAGTCAAACCCGAGACCCGACAATTTGGAGTGGGCTACATGTGACAACCCTCGCGAATGCGGAAATAAAACATACAAGCATGTGATTTAATTAGCGGAAATACGGTGTTTTTAAAAACTTTTTACATGCAAATAGAAAATACGAGGAGTGTCAAATATTACAAACCAAATACAAAATACTACAAGAGACGTAGTCTCTCAAAATGTTAACAAAAGACAAGTTATTTAGCAACTAGCTAAGAAACGTCTAGAGGTGTTTCATCCAGGGACAACACCCACTAGCTCACACCCGAACCCAAAATACCAAACAAAAAGCCATCCATGCAAGCAACCTGTTCATCCATGAAAAACATGAACGCCACAATCAGTGGGGAGTAACTCCGGGTTCTCCCAGCCATATCACATTAAACGTACATAAAAGGAATGCAAAAGTAGAAGCATGCATATATAGATATACATGTGAAATACGATAAGGATAGATAGGCAATTCAATATATAATGATAAGAGCATATGGAATACAAATCCGAATCGATCTTATTATACAAAGACTCGGGGAAGATGATAAGCTAAAATACGGTGTCGTTAATTCCGCAAAATAACTAGGCCAAATAGAAATTTATAAAACCTTACCTAGACTCAAACCAACCTAAATAAAAAGGTAGTAAGGGTAAGAAAAGGGTCGAACCCAAGGGAAAGCGGTAATGCTAAAATAATCTAATCTAGACTCTTGCAAAATATCAATTAACAAAACTAATGACTCTAATCACAAATCAAAACACTAATTACTAATTAAGACACTAATTAAAACAAAAGCTTAATTTAATTACAAACTATGATATTCACAATGGAAACATGTAGATAACATATAGGGAGAAATTTTTTCATGAGAATTGATTATCAAGTCTAAAATTACCAACAACAACTAAATTCTCAAATATTCAAATATGGAGAAGTAACTTAGTGCAATTATCCCAATTTCCCCACAATTAACAAAGTAAAGACCCCTCCTTTCCTCTCTTCTCTAATTATTGTTAGAGTTAGTGTCCTCCACAGTTAGTGCAATAACATAAATAAATCTCTGTAGGTTCACAGGGTATACTTTGTATAATAATCAGTTGATTAACGTTTATCGATAACGGTTGGCTTGCTAGATAAGTTTGACGTTATTGTCATACAGATGGCGGTGATCAACTGGGGCCCTAAAGTCACACCTAAAGGATGTGTTTGATGAGAGATGTGATTATTTGAGAAAATAATCATATTGATGCCTTATTAAATGACTAAAAGGTTAGTCGGTGTTTTTGACTAAAAGGTTAGTCAATGTGATGATGATATAAGTATTTAATAACGATTAAATAATGTTAGCTAAGACGAATTAACTGTAATTCGTAATTAAATATAAAATGTTATATTTAGTTGTAGTATATAATGTGAGCTTAAACGAATTAAAATGTTAATTCGGAATTAAACATAAACCGTTATATTTAATTAGCAGGATTATAAATATACCGATATTTATAATTGAAGTATATATTATACGATTGTCATAATAATTGTTATGTTAATATATCCACTGCAAAATGTTGTAATGGATCTTATTAATGTATGACAACATATTAGACAAATATAATATGTATAACATTATATTAAATGGAAGCTAATATAACTGAAAAAAGAGTCCAAATACAATGAGGAATTTCGGTTAAAATGGTAACAAAATAAGAGAAAAATAATTCCTTATTTTTTCTCCAATTGGTGTCGTGTGAGAGGGAGTATATGGAAGGAGTTTTACTCATTCTAACTCTCTAATTGAATCATCATTAATGGACATCACAAAAAAAAAAAGATACAGACTCTTTTTCTCTCTAATTTTCTAGCAAATATAAGGGCATTTCTCGATCAATCTTGGGTGAGACGATTAAGAGGATATCTGTTTTGATATCTGTTCTTAGGCCGAATTTACGAGGACTAAAGGTTATTCCTAATCCCTTTGTTTATTATGCAATTTTGTTTATGACCCGTAAATCATATAAATCGTAATTTCATTATAATCCTGTAAGATTAAAGGGATGTATACGGATATTTTCCCACAAGTGGTATCAGAGCCTTAGGGCTATGAAATTATTTTATGTGATTTTCATAAATATTAAATTGTATGGTTATTGAAAGAAAAAAAATTCGAAATTTTTTTTAAAAATCAAACTCACGGTGTATGATCAGGCCTGTCGCAAGCCTAATACAAAGATAATTTACCCAGACTAGGCTAATAACAAATTAATGTAATTAGGGAAGTAGGGGTCGATCCTCAGGGAGATGGTGTTTCCTATAGAATGTGAAGTGTCTCGCAATTGGGTTCTATCTAATGATTTCTGGGTTTTTGGGTTTTTGATATCTAAACTAATATAAAGCATAAATAAAAACAAAATAAAAACAAAATAAAAATAGTAAAGCAAGTAATGAAAAGCATCTAGGGAAGTAGGTTCACACATGTAGATTGATATATTGATGAAATTGGATTTAGGATATGTAAATAATTCATTGAGCGTTCGTAAGAATGGTGTGTTCATTACAATCATAGATCAGATGGTCTAGCAGGTTTTTAGTGCGATTTACTAGGTCTTAATCTACCATGTCATGCTTTGTCTATTCAATTCTCGTATGTCTACTTTGGAAACGAATTCCATACTAGTCAATGATTTTAGCTAAAAATCGTTAACTATTATTACAATCCAAACATGCATAGACACAATGTTTTAAAGGCACAATTTCTTTTATCCAATTAACATCTTTTAATCAATCTAACATGGCTACCCTACACCCTAGAAAGGTGACTACTTACTCATGATAATGTCTAAATCTAAAATGATATTAACAATGAAAACAAGGATTGACATGTTTATTTGATTTCAACTCTTTATATGGCGATAATAACGACGCTAATTGACAATCTAGGAAATGAAACAACAATTATAACGGTACTAAAATGAATCTAAGACAATATGTAAAGCGAATAACAATCAAATGTAAAACAATAAGAACATTAAACAAGGGATAAAACAGAAATACCTATATGAAGATCAACAACGAAAGCGATAACAATAATAGAAAATCCTTGCACATAATAAACGATCCACCAATTACAACGCTTGAACCACACAAAGGAGATTACAAGGATGAAATTCTTATTGATCTAAGCTAATGTTTTGATATGGAAAGGACAGAAATAAACTAAGAACAAAAGACTAAAGAAGAAGAAAATGAGAGAAGGGAGGCTAGTTCCCCCTCCTCCTAATCTAAGGAGAAAATGTAAGAAGAGAAAAGAAGAGGATTGTAAGATGGATTGTGTTTTGAGAAGAGGGGCTGGAGCATCTATATCTAGCATTACGGTTTCGTGGAGAAGAGGTCGAGTATTAAACACATAGGACAAAAATAGGAAGTTGACGCCGTTTTCTCGAAGCAGCACACTTACCTGATCGGGTACACCACTTATCCGATCGGGTAAGTTGTATCCCAGGTCCTTTGACCGTCGTTTCATCTCCCCTTGCTTATGACTTGACTTCCAACATCCCCCTTGACCTCTTGAGTCGGGTTTGTTGATAGGGTTTGATGTAAAGCGATGATTGCTTTCGCCTAATTGATTGATCTTCCGACAACTACGAAACTGTCTTTGCTTCTTCTCTCTTTCGAATTAGTGAACCTTCTTGAAATGCCTTTCACTTGGTCAAGCTTGCTTCTTCAAATCGTCGGGTTCTAGGCAAATGCTCGGGAATATAGAAAAAGGGCGTAGAAACGTCACTTTCCCTATAAAACAGGTTAGAACATAGGAATTCAACTAGAAGACGATATTAGCTCATAAAGTGGCTTAACAAAGCACAAATGACATACAAAACCGAGCTAAATTGGGGGTTAAAACCATACAAATATTCACTTATCAGTGTAATAGTTTACTGTTCATCCCTTTAATCTTACAGGACTTTAATCACATTAGGATGAATTAAACCTTTTACAAGTTTCTAAGAACTAGCCACCATGCATTAAACTATCCATAAATGACCCAATACAACTCCACCAATACTTATTAAAACATAAGCATAAATAAACATGCAAGCTTTAAGCACAAAACCAAAGAAACATGCTAGAATCATGTAATAAAACATTAAACCATGTTCTAATTACACAATAACCCAAATTCCACTCAAAAGATTCCAACTTTTAAACCAAAGTTACAATCTTTCAAGGTGTCTTCAACAAATACCAAGACAAATTAACCAATTTCATCAAGACAAAGCAAATAAATAAACAAACAATTGCTAGGATGGTTAGTCTTAACAACAATTCATTCAACGAAGGAATTCAAACAAAAGAAAGTGGAATTAAATAGAGAAGGAAGGTTAAAAAGGTCTTACAATGCTAAAAGGGAAGAACTTGTTCAAATTACACTAAGCAAAGAAAGGATTAGCTACCCATAGTCTTCATATTACAACCCATTTCTAAATAAAATCAATTACAAGAGCCAAAGTTGAAGAACAAAAGTAGAGAATTTCTAAGGAAAAATATGATGTTGAATGTTGTATGCTTGGCTTCCTTCTCTCTCTTCAGATTTCTGCTTAAATACCCTTGTTCCTCAAACCTAGGGGCCTTGAAAGGTGGGCTTTCAAAAGACAAGACGGAGAATTGAAGAAATGTCGAGCTGAGAAAGGACGCAGGCTGCGTCCTACGACGCAGGCTGCGTCGTGATGACGCAGGTTGCGTCGTGCTGACGCAGGCTGCGTCGTGCTGACGCAGGCTGCGTCGTGCTGACGCAGGCTGCGTCGTGTACTGCCCAATTTCCCTTTGCTTTTCCTTCTTGACTTCCGTTGACCCATGGACTTTTGGCCCCACCTTGACTTCCATTGACCCATTGGGTTTGGTCTTCATGCCTTGGTGATTCATTGCTAGCCCACTCCAATATCCGGGTTTTTGGGTCTCGGGTTTCGGGTTTGACTTTCGTTAACTTCCGAGTTTTACTCTCAAAATTGACTCAAATTACTAAATAATAACATTATTACTAAAACTAAAGTTAACATAAAATAACGCTAATGACCCGTAAAAAGTAAAACGAAAGACTCTAATAAATACTACTAGACACAACACAATTTGGTGTTGTCAAATACCCCCACACTTGGACTTTTACTCGTCCCGAGTAAAACTCGAGATTAGCAAGACAAACACAAGTCCAAACATAGCATGCGAAGGTAATGACCTCTCTTCCCTCACCACTACCTTCTTATATCTCCCTCAAAACACAACCACCTATTTAAACAAAAGAAACAAAATTTGACTCAAGGTTATTTTAACACTCTTCCCTTACCTCTTCCTACTTATAACTCCCTCTTAACAAGACTCGACACACCACCAACTCCGACTCAATTCACATAATTCCTCCCTTCTTATAGCTCCCAAGAATGTAGTATGACCATCTTTGCCTTATCCCAAGGCATAGTGAGATGGCCTTCATCACCAAACTCCATGCAACTCCACTACTTATACCACCCCCTTATTACTCCACTAGTGTAATGCATGGTTACTTGGTTGGCCCCAAACTACACAATTTGCACAACCAAGCAACCACCAAGAGAAATCCACCAATTTGGAACCAAATTTTTGACTCAAAATAAAAATAAAGGAAGTCCTAAGCTAGCCTCCTTCCAATTCCCTCCTTATCACTCCCTTCTTATGCCTCCAAAATCCTCATCATAGAAAGTATTATGCTCTATTCCCCTAAGTGGTGGCAGTCCACTAGGAAGCTCAGTAGGGAAGACATCACCATAACTTTATAGGATAGATTTGACCTCTTCAGGGATATCAATGATACTCATCCCAGTCTCCTTGGCAAGCAATATGTATACAGGTTGTAGCTCACTTAGCTCTTGTGCTATTTCTGACTCACTTATCAACATGACTTCCTTGGAAGCCCCACTCATGGGGTTTGGGTTGATCTTTAAAGCAGGTGGTAAAGGTGCCAGGGTGATTTTCTTCTTCCCATACTTAAAGGTGTAGGTGTTGTCCCTCCCATGGTGTATGGCATCCCTATCAAACTCCCATGGTCTCCCAAGCAGAAGGTGACATGCATCCATAGGTAGAACATCACAAAGACTCTCATCCACATACCCTTTACCAGTTGAGAAAGGCACAACACATTGTTTATCCACCTTGATCTCAGCCCCTTTGTTTAGCCATCTGAGTTTGTAAGGTAGGGGGTGGTCCTTGGTGGGTAGAGCTAGCTTGTCTATCAGTGTTTTGGAGGCCACATTAGTGCAGCTTCCACCATCAATAATGAGGTTACATACTCTACCCTTGATGGTACATCTGGTCCTAAAGATCTGGTGTCTTTGGTCCTCTTCCAAAGGTTGGGGTTGAGTATGCATTACCCTCCAGGTTACCAAACTTAACCCTGCATCAGGCTCTATCAACTCCTCACTAGCCTCTACCTTAGGCTCTTCCATCTCTTCATCACAGACCAACACTTCATCATCTCCCCAATGGATTACTTCTAGGGTACTCAGAGCCCTTTTAGATGGACATTCTCTAGCAAAATGTCCATACCCTTGACATTGAAAGCACTTTTTGAGAGGGGTAGTCTTCCTTTGGCCTGCCTCAACAGCCTTGCCTTTATCAAGGTTGAAAGGGGTCTTAACAGGAACCACAGGTTCTCCTATCTTGACTCCTACAAAAGGCTTGAAGGTGGGGGTTCTGGCAGGTGTCTTAGAAGCACTGGCCTTTCCTTTTCCAACCTTTTCTACCCTCAAAGATAAGTTGACAGCTTCCTCAAAGGAGTATATATTTTGTAGCCTGACTTTACTAGCTATCCTTTCATCCAACCCCTTTAAGAACCTTGCTATCTTTTGTTCAGATTTCTCAACAACCTCACATTGCAAAGTAAGTTGTTCAAAGTCTCTTAGGTAGGACTCTAAAGGTCTTTGGTCTTGCTTTAGGTGAGTAAGCTTAATGAACATGTCCTGAGTGTAGTCCCTAGAGACAAACTTAGCTCTCATTTTCTTTTTCAGTTTGAGCCATGACTTTACAGGTTCTTTCCCTTCCCTAACCCTCAAGGTTTTCATGTTTTCATACCACAGTGAGGCATAGCCTTTTAGTTTCATGATAGCAACCTTAAAAGCCTTTCTATCAGTGTATCCTTTAAACTCAAAGACTCTTTCTATAGACCTTAGCCAATCTAAGAAATCATCAGGGTTCAAGCTACCTAGGAAGTCAGGAATCTCTACCTTGATATCTTTGTCTTGGTGTCTGAGAAGATTGTGATCTGAGCCATCTGAATCTGACATTTCAAACTGATCTACAGGTTGTCTCCTCCTTCCTCCACCTTGTGGGAAAGGTGCTCCTCTTCCTCGACCTCTGCCTCCCCTTGTATCATTGTTCTGTTGGCCCTCAAGGAGTTCATTGACAGATCTAGAGACCTCCATTACAGTTCTGACAAGACCTTGAACTGTATTTTCAAGACCCGTGATTCTCTCTTCACTCATGGTTGTATTTTGTGTTTTTAATGTAGTTAGGTAGATGAACTCACAAACCAAAGCTCTGATAACAAATTTGCACTGAAACTATTCAGAAAGACAACTAAACAAAGACAATTGAACTATGGTTAAGACACTTTGTAATTGCTCTGTTTCTGTATGGACTGGTTGTTAAAGAACAAGGATAGGACCTTAACCAAAGCACAAAGCCAATGATTGAGGGTTGAACTTTGATCCCAGCACACAGCTAAGGACCTCAGCTCACTTCCAAGCACAAAGCAAAGGAAGTTGTCTCAAGCACACAGCCAAGAGATGTTAACAGAAACAAGGTTTCAGTTTTATGTTTTACTTCAAATCTGTCTTTCATTCATTAGGAAAAGGCCTTATATAGGCAAGGAGATTACATCCTATTCGTTCAATACATCCTAGGGCCACAATTGGCTTGCAAAAGAAACAGAAATAACAGCTACATTGTTCAGCATAAAGCAATAAAGTAGAAAAGTAGTTCTAATAGGACAATCTGCCTTAATTGGATTGTTGAGGTTGAAACTGGTGGAGGAGTGGACTTCTAAGCTTGATTCTTAAGCACAACTGAAGTGGGATGGATGCCAAAGGTCCTGCTAAAAGGCCCTCGAACTTGTTTGATCATAAAAGGAAAGTTTGATAGTGACATGTTAACTACTGCAAAAAGGCTGAAATCTGGACAGTCTGGAGTTGTCCCTAGGCTAACTCTTTGTGTGTTTGTTTCCTGGAAGAGAAGTCCTGGGGAAAGTTGTAGAGGACCTTCCCAAGACATAATTTTGAGGGTTGGTTAGGCTTTTTTGATTGTGTGAGGCCCCCATGGACCCTGTTTAGAAAGACTGTGATAGGTTGTTTTTGGCTGAGGGCTGTTTTTGTTGTGTTGGGTTTGTTGGGCTGTTGGCTGTGTCTTGTTGTGGCTTAATCTTGGGAAGTGGATGGCTAGGCTTTGTTCTGGTTGGTGTGGTGTTGTCTTAGCAAGCTTGAAGTGGTTGTGGCTTGGACTGAATAGGACATTGTCATAACTGGTCATGGTGTTGTCTTGAATGGTGTTGTTGTCTTGATGTTGAGTCTTGTCTTGAGCTTGTGTCTTGTCTTGGTCACATACTCCTGTTGCACAATTTTCTCCCCCACACTTAGAACATACAATGTCCTCATTGTAGGAGAAAAGAAAAAAGGTTACCTCATCAATTGTCGAAACGAGAAGAACCCGAGGCACCTCCTCAGTTTCTCCTCCTCTCCCTTTCTTCTCTAATCCTTCTTCTTCGTTCCATGCCTTCATCAAGGGCCTCTTGGGTGTAAGGAAAGGGGTAGCCCGGGTTTTGTTGGATGGACATCCCAAAGAGTGAGCTAGCCAAGCCATAGACGTCCTCTTGTGCCACCGCATCTTCATAGGAGTCTTGAAGATAGGTGTGGTGGAGCTCATTTTGAACGTGAAAATGGCTCGTAGCTTGCTCCCTCCAAGCATTTTGGGTTGTCCACATCTCTTGTTGCTCTTGCCACCTTTTATCTTGTTGTTCCCTCCAAAGGCGGGCCTCCTCTTGCCCTTCTACCATCCTTCTCCATTCCTCTTGTTAAGCCCTCTCGGCCTCCGCTCTCAATCTCTCTCTCTCCTCCACTACCTTGTGCCAATCATCCAACGACTCAAGCCTACCTCCTTGTTGTTGTTTCCAGGTGTTCGAATCGTCCACCCTCCCACTAATATGCTTCAAAACGTCGTTGGTGCTAGCAAAATAGGTAGCCATTTGTTGTTGACATGGCTCCATGGGGATGCTAGAACGACCCTCTGCATCAAACATAGGGGTGTCGGTGTCTTGGTGGCTTTGGAATGATGATTGGAAATGGAAAGGTGGTGGTGGTGGTGGTTGTTGTTGTTGTTGTTGTTGTTGTTGTTGTTGTTGTTGTTGTTGTTGTTGTTGTTGTTGTTGTTGTTGTTGTTGTTGTTGTTGTTGTTGTTGTTGTTGTTGTTGTTGTTGTTGTTGTTGTTGTTGTTGTTGTTGTTTGTGGTTTAGGAAGGTCCTTGCTCAATTGCGAGGATCTCGATCTCCTCGCTCACCCGCTCACTTCCCTCCCCTCCCTCTCTCCTTACCCTCCTTCTTTGCCTCAAAGGCACTTCCTCTACCTCCGCTTCCTCATTACTCTCCCCCAAACTCTCCTCCCTAGGACATAAAAAATCCAACGCTGTGGGTCCCCTAGGCAAGGGGTTGTTTGGAGGTCTAGGCATCTTCATGTAACTGAGCCCGTCACTCCCCAACCAAAACCCTTTCAAGGGTTGCTCTTTGCTATTCTTGAACATATGAACTTCCTCGAGCCCTAGTCGGTTGTATCTCGTCAATCCCCTACAAATGTTCACCTCTTGTTTATCACCAATGCCCCCCTCATAGTGCCTCACCAAGAATGAAATCACCCCCCCCCCCCCAAGATGGATGCTTGCTTTGGTAGATTTTTGCCTATGTTTAATGCAAGTCCTCAAAAACAAATCGGCCCAATCCGGGATCCCTACCCCCTCCGGAAGCATAGTCCACAAACATAGCCGGATGCTCTCCGGCACTTTGGTGGGTTCTCCCGCGGAGTTGAAGATGGTGGTAAGGAATCTTGTGATTAGGCGGAGTACGGGGTGGGTGATGGCTGAAAGTTTGGCATCTTTAGATGGGTCGTGGTAATTTGTAATGTTAACCCACATTGTGTGCATGTTTCCCTTGGGGCACCTAATGTCTTCGGGTTGTCTGGTGATTTTCAGGATTTGACGGATTTTGGAAGTGGGGGCATTATGCCAAGTTTGGTTTAAACGAAATCGGTAGGCTTTTTCCTCACCCTCGGGCACGTCCAACTCCGACAAGGTTGCTAGAAACTCGTACGCGAAACTCCTATAGGTGTGATCCCAGGAGTCCGGCTCGAGATAAGCCTCTAGCCCTACTTTAGCTAGCATGTCCCTTGTGAAGTCGAACATGCCTAAGGCATGGAGGGTGTTTGGGCAAAAGAATTTGGTGGCTACGAGAGGTTGTTGTCGGGGTGAGGTTAGCTTATCCCAAATTCTCTTATATTGAACATTCAACCTTTCATAGCCCATGAACACCGCTTCCACCTCGGTGTCGGGCTCACTCACCGCGTCCCTCTTATTCTTCCCTTTGCCAAACAATTTGGAAATCTTGGGTGCCATTTCTGCAAAATTCAACAAGCAACACAATACAACAAGCAACAAACAATCACTCAAAAGAATTTTCACTCAAGCAATTCAGCAAACACTTGGTGTGCAACAATTTCAACACCTCAAAAACTTAGTGTTTGTTGAAATTCTTTACCTCACTCAGAAAATTTTGTCCATTCCTAACTACACAATCAATCAAGGGCAAGGGGAAACTCAACCTAAGACTAATTCTAGTCTAAATTCGAGCAAAAACTTGAAGAACAATGGAAAAGTTGAGTATGAAGTTATACCTTTTCTATTCCACAAGATTCAAGCTCCTTGATGATGAGAATAGGTAGGGAATCCGACAAACAACCTTAAAAACCCAATAAAGTTCCTAAAAAAAAGTTTTGAGGAAAAAAAATCTAGCTTTTCAAAGACGGATTTTCTGAGATTGTGAGTGATTGAGATTGATTTTGGGGTGATTGAAGGTAGAATAATGATTAGGAAGAAGAATTTGATTGAGTTTGATGAAAGTTTTGGAAGATGTGAGGGAGAAAGATGAAGTTTTGAGGGATAGGGGTTTGGGTTTGGTGTATTTTTCGTGAAAAAAGAAGGATGAAGATGTGTTTTTGATTTTATGAAGAACTCGGGCAAAAGGAGAACAAAAGCTGAAGGCATCATTCGACGCAGGCTGCGTCCTACGACGCAGGCTGCGTCCTGCACTGCCGGTTCTTCTAACTTTTTGCACTTAGCCAAATTTTGGCTAAGTGTTCAAAACACCTCCATACTTGCATTTTCACTCCAATGGTCCATGATAACCTCCAATATTCAAATTCCATCGATTCCCAAACTTTTCATCCATGGCACGCATCCCGAGGCGGCCGAAAACTCGTAAAACTTCACAAAACCGTTAGTAACTTCAAAAACTTTTGCTTGATGCAATGTCTAACTAATTGAAAACAACTCAAATACTAAGAATTAACAATGAAAATTCAAAGAAATATTCACAAGGATAGAGTATGTACACGATTTGCCGTTTATTTAGAGTCGATGGCTCGACTTAGCTATTTCAAGCTTTTCAACTTTCATAAACGGGGTCTTCAAGCAAGACCTCTTCTTCCCCCTCCCGGGCACATCCTTGGAAGTAGTGTTTGAGACGGTGGCCATTCACCTTGAGGAGCTTTCCATCCCCGGGCCCCTCCACTTCAATAGCTTCATGGGTAAACACTTTCTTGACGGTGTAAGGTCCAAACCATCTTGACCTCAACTTGCCCGGAAAGAGCTTAAACCGGTTTTGGAATACAAGAACTTTATCACCCTCCTTGAAAACCCGACGGTTTATCATCCCATCATGCCATCTCCTTGTTTTCTCCTTGTAGATGGAGGAGTTCTCATACGCATCTTGGCGAATTTCCTCAAGTTCTTGTAATTGAAGCTTTCCGTGCATACCGCTCTCATCTTGGTTTTGGTTGAAAGATTTGATAGCCCAATAGGCTTTGTGCTCAGCCTCCACGGGGAGGTGGCAAGCCTTGCCATAGATGAGACGGAATGGGGACATGCCAATGGGGGTTTTAAAAGCGGTCCTATATGCCCACAACGCATCAACTAGCCTCTTGCTCCAATCCTTTCTATCCGGATTAACCGTCTTTTCAAGCATTCCTTTTATTTCACGGTTGGAGAGTTCGGCTTGCCCGTTTGTTTGTGGGTGGTAGGCCGTGGAAATTTTATGATTCACCCCATACCTCTTGAGTAGGCCTCCAATCACCTTGTTGCAAAAATGGGTACCCCTATCACTAATGATAGCCCTTGGAAAACCAAACCGGGAGAATATGTTCTCTTGGATGAAAATGGCTACTACCTTGGCATCATCGGTGCGGATAGGAATTGCTTCAACCCATTTTGACACATAATCTACCGCCAAGGGCATGTATAAATAACCACCGGAATTAGGAAAGGAGCCCATAAAGTCAATTCTCCACACATCAAAGATCTCACAATATAGAAGAGGTTGTTGTGGCATCTCATTTCTTTTTTGTCAAATTCCCCACCCTTTGACATCGGTCACAAGTTTTTACAAATTTGTGGGCATCTTTGAAAAGGCTTGGCCAAAAGAAACCGCATTCAAGCACTTTTCTAGCGGTTCTTTGCGGCCCAAAATGTCCTCCACAAGCATAGTCATGACAATGATGTAAGATGGAAGGAATCTCACTCTCGGGCACACATCTTCTCACAAGTTGATCTTGACAAAACTTCCACAAGTAAGGATCATCCCATGTATAGTACTTTGTGTTGGAGCCAGTGCCCTCCACAGTTAATGCAATAACATAAATAAATCTCTGTAGGTTCACAGGGTATACTTTGTATTGTAATCAGTTGATTAACGTTTATCGATAACGGTTGGCTTCCTAGATAAGTTTGACGTTATCGTAATACAGATGGCGGTGATCAACTGGTCCCTAAAAGTCACACCTAAAGGATGTGATTGAGAGATGTGATTATTTGAGAAAATAATCATATTGATGCCTTATTAAATGACTAAAAGGTTAGTCGGTGTTTTTGACTAAAAGGGTAGTCAATGTGATGATGATATAATTATTTAATAATGATTAAATAAATTTAGCTGAGACGAATTAACTGTAATTCGTAAATTGAATATAAAATGTTATATTTAATTGTTGTATATAATGTAAGCTAATTAAACATAAACCGTTATAATTAATTGGAAAATTATAAATATACGGATATTTATAATTAATGATGTATTATAATGTCGGTCTTTGACTAATGACGATTATAATGTATTACATTATATAAGAAGCTAAAATGACCGGAAAAAGTGTCCAGATACACTCGGGTTTTTCCGGTCAATGGGTAGTTATTTGAGGAAACTAAATCTCCTTATATTTGACCTAGGGGTGCCGTGATATACAAAGGGAGCAAGGGAAAATTAAAACCTAATTTTCTACTCTCTCAACTTGTGCCTCCATCGCATACTAAACACAAAACCTAAAAGTTAACAGTAACTTTGAATCGATCTTTCTAGCAAAGGAGAAGGGCATATCTCGATCTATCTTGGGTGAGACAATTAGGAGGATATTTATTTTGATATCTGTTCTTAGGCCGATTTTGCTAAGGACCAAAGGTTTAATTCGTTTCTCTATATTTTATATCGCTTTCATATTTATGACTAGCAATTCATATTATATAATTTTGTTATAATCCTAATTTTAAGGGGATGTAAGCAGTTATTTCCCACAAGTGGTATCAGAGCTTTTGGCTACAAAATTATATTATATGTTTTTCTTTTTTATGAAATATAAATTTGAGAAAAAAAAAATTGTTTTTACCGAAAAAAAAAAAAATTTACGGCTGAATTTTTATTGTTGTAGCCGTGTGATTTTTTTTAGGGTTTTTGTTTTTCCGTTTTTGATTTATTGATATTGTTATTTTAAAAGGTTAAAATTCAATATAATAAATTTGTCATTGTTTTAATTTGATAAGGATTAGATTAAAATAAGATGGAATCGGTTTTGTTTTTGTTGTTGCTATTGTTTTCGGCCTCATTGTTTTAAATTGATAAACATGTATAATTATTCAATTTTAATGATGTTCAAAGCGATTGTGATTAAATGAATATAAGGATAATCGATTTAATCATGATTTAGATGTTCTTTTTAAAAGGTTAAATTGAATAATCTAGTTTGAATCAATATATAATAACGATTAGATATTGAATTTTGTACCGATCTAGCAATTTTGACAACACCGTTTTTTTTTATCCGTATGCTGCTACTGTTCATATAAAAAAAAAAAAAAAAAAAAAATTTTTCCGTAGCAGCAGGTTTTTTTTGATGTTTTTTTTTAATTTGTTTTTCCGGTTGTTTTTGTTTAAACCGTGGAAAATAAAAAAAAATAAAAAATATTTTTTGGTACTGGTACTGTTCAAGTGAACAGTGATCCGTAAGAAAAAAAAAATTTTGTTTTTTTTTAAAAAACATTATAAAGATAATGTTTGTTTGTTTGTTATTGTGAAAAGGTTCACAATAATGATACCCGATTATTTTAAAAAGGTTTAAAATAAAATGGATTATGGGAAATTAAAATTGTTGTGGGCAATTAAGGAATTGTCACATAATTTTGATCGGTTTGATGGTGGTTTGGATAATTAATCAACATAATTAATGAATTATGTCTTATAGGATTATTTATATAGTTGATGCATTTTAAATTTGTCGAATGAATGAATGATTTTATTTACTTTTTTGCAATTGGTTGAAAAATGTAAATCCTAGTGTGGCCTTAGTTAATCATGTTTTCGTAATGATGGAAACATGGTTTGGATTTATATATGAGATCTCGAATCTCCTTTATTTCTTTTAATTATGTTTTTGGAATTAGAATGTAAATAGGTTTATTTTGTAATTTTGAAAATGTAATTTTAAGAAGACTAGAGACGGAGATCGGATGCTCACTCCCGCTACATGGACCAAGATGAGACAAAGTCAAGCTTCTCGGGTCCATTAAGATGGATTCCAAACTTGTATTTACTGTTCATTTTGGTAGATAGGCCACACTAGGACCGTTGTAATAGTTTACGTATTTTTCATTCTTTTACTTTTCATTCACATGTTAAATTATTGCATCATATTCCGCCTAAACCAAACCACCTAAATTGCATGAAAAATGATTCATATAGTTTGAATTTTCATCGTAGACATACAGATGTCACTCGTTCATAGGGCCATCACCTTAGTCTAAATCATTCACGAAATGCTAGAAATTTGTTCACTTAAAATGAATTAAATTTAAGATGATGGGATCTTCCTCTAAAATGAAAATTGAGATTAGTCTTTATAGGAAAAACTACTATGAACCCCTTCTTCGTCGGAAGTCATAATATGACCCCTTCTACGTTGGGTAAGTAGTGAGTGTTGACCTATTTTATCTCAACATTATAGTACGAGTAATATCTCGGGATTATAATGGACTATAAGATAGAATTTACAGAAATTTATCGACCGAGAATTCTAAAGGTAGAATTAGCCAAAAGGTTGGCTTATCAATTTACAGAAATTGAGTCTTGGGATCATTTATATAATTCTTGAGGGAGGTCAATTGTATAAATGCACGAGTCATCGCATTAAACAGTTTTTGCATTAAGACTTAATTTTAAAACGATGAAACTTATCATAATTTTTCTTCTTTTCACAGTTTCTTGAATCCGTTATATAAAGATATAACTGCTAAAAATAACAAATGGCTGGACGTACAGACGACCCAATGCCAAGTGCTACACTCGCTCGCGAGTCCTGGCTAAAGATCTTTATGGACAACATGAATCAGTCCACGCGACTGAAGAATGATGGGTCAAACTTTGCGGACGGGGAGGCGGCATTACGGAATGCTGCCATTGCTGACGGTAAGCTCAAGAACTTGACTGAGCCACTACCGACTAACCCAGGACCCAATGCAGGAGCCAATGCATCACTTGCTTATAGTGATTTCGTAATGGAGGCGGGTGCGTTAAAGAACGTACTAATCTTTTCAATGGAATCAAATTTGCAAAGGCGATTCATTGCCCAGGGTGCAAACAAGATTTTCACCACTCTCTCTAACGAGTTCTCGAAAGCTCCGAGGATCGTTAGCTATGAGTACACCTGTCGCTTCTTTGAAGCGAAACTCCAGAAGGGTCAAGCGGTTAGCCCACACATTCTTGCTATGATCGAGAATGTCGAGAAGCTGGAGGCTCTTGGTTGTAAAATCGATGAGAAGATCATTATTGATCGTGTGCTCCATTCACTTCATGATGGTTTTGCCCCTTTTCAGGGCAAATTACTATATGAATGATATGAAGAAAAGTCTTCATCAGCTCCACTCACTTCTCGTACAGACCGAGAGTGATCTGAAATTGAGGGGGAGCGTGAAACAGGACGTTCTCATGATTAACAACAAGGGTAGGGGTAAGGGCAAGGCTCAAGCTGACCTAGCTGTAGGGAAGCCAAAGTTCAAAAAGCCAGGAAAGTC
>JAIUZE010036123.1:0-12579 GCA_022085475.1 Heliosperma pusillum | reverse complement strand
TTGGGCTTGTGACCTTGTTGGAACCGTAAGAGGTTAAGCTATCACCTCAAGTTGGAATTTCTGCATTCCCATATCTAGAACTCTAGTTATGACCGTTTGAAGTAGACCCTTGTTTTCGTTGGTTTCCAAACAACGTTGTTTTGGAGAGGTGATCTATGTTTTTATTCATTATGCTTCATAAACTTGTTCTAATGCTTATGTATCATGTATTGACTCATGTTTATCATATTTAAACTTATATGATTCCCTATTCTCATGTTTTGTGACGGTTTTTGGTATGTTCCCACTTTGAGTCGGTTGTTACAAATGATACGGTTTGAGCACTATTTTGTCTTGTGCTTTGTACTCTCATTCCCTTGGCTACCTTCCCGTTCGTAAGGCTGGAATGTCGGAACGGAGAGGTATCCTACTGCTTAATTGCATGTGTAGTGGGCATATGACGACGTTGTTGGGAGGCGAATGCATTGCGTTGATCGACCCGGCCGTCAAATGTTGTGTACTTGCGAGGTGGTGTTATTTGCATGTAGCGTACCGCTTGTTATGAGGCTTGTGCTCTTTTCCGCCTCTTTCGTGAATTATCGACCGAATTTGGGGTACTCGCGTCTATGATGGCCAGAGTCTTGGATACGAAACGTTTATCGCATGTCGAATCGGAACACGTTATTCCGAGAGTCTGGCCAGGTTTAGACTAGGACCGTATTATTATCGTCGTCCTACCGGAGGAAATTAGTCTACATATACGAAATGAATTGAATCGTGTATGCGTTCAGAGAAATGTCTTATCCAGTGGATGCCTTTTAATCATACTTGCCATGTACACGGTGCTAGTGCGTTTCATTTACCGTGAGAGATGTCGTCCTTGTGTCGTTGTGTTTGGATGCGTGATTACATGATTGATTATTCATGATCATTGCATGACTTGGCATGGTTTGTTTGTCGAGTCCATGATTGTTTATTCATGATCATTGCATGACTTGGCATGGTTTGTTTGTCGAGTCTCAATCTTATCAAATAAACTTATACCGCTAACGGTGAGATGTAAGTCCTAGTGAGCGTATTCGGTTGCCAAAGAGTGTCTTCCCCGAGTCTTTGTATAACATGATGGATTCGGACTTGTAACTCTTATGCTCGTATCATTATATATTGAATTGCCTATGTATCCTTATCGTATTTCACATGTATATCTATATATGCATGCTTCTACTTTTGTATTTCTTTTTATGTACGTTTAATGTGATATGGCTGGGAGAACCCGGAGTTACTCCCCACTGACTGTGGCGTTCATGTTTTTCATGGATGAACAGGTTGCTTGATTTGGATGGCTTTTTGATTGGTATTTTGGGTTCGGGTGTGAGCTAGCGGGCGTTGCCCCTGGAAGATTCACCTCTAGTCGTTAATTAGCTAGTTGCTAATCACTTTGACATTGTTAACCTTTTGAGAGACTACGTCTCTTATCTTATAGTATTTTGTATTCGGTTTGTAATTTGACACTCCTCGTATACTTATCTTGCATGTATAAAGGTTTTTAAAATTCCGTATTTCCGCTTATTATATCACATACTTGTATGTTTTATTTCCGCATTCGCGAGGTTTGTCACAGAAATTCTTTGTGCTACGCCGTTATGTAAATCTCAGCCATGTTTATGTTGGAGTAAGTGTCCTCAACAATAGTGCGATCACATAATTAAATCTCAATAATAAGAATACAAAGGGATGATGAATATTATAGTCAACTGGTCAACATAAATCGGTAACGATTGGCTCAATTGAGTTGACGTTACTGTCGTATGACGGTGGTGATCAGTTGATCCCTTGAGGTCACACCTAAAGGACAATCCCCTAATCATGTACATTAATTAATTGTATAGTGATACAGATTAATTAATCCCTTAAAATGAACCAAGTTCAAATTGTGAGTGAGAAATATATCTTATTGTAATATGATTAAATAAGATTCATTTTAGTAATTTAATTGTTATATTACTAAGAATGCATTATGTTTATGAAACATTTGAGATAAGTTAATTTGGTTAATTATAATTACAAATTGTTGTAGATTATTTTAACCAAATATGAGAGGACCCATTTTATTTACATGTAATTATAAAATGTGACTTAAAATGTTAAGTCTAATTTATTTGTTATGAAATTGCATTTAAATTTGTTAAATGTACATTTATAAGCCTAATTACATGTTACATGTCACATGTCACACTTGTGACAAATGACAAATTGCAAAAATAAAATGGACACCCATATTACATGGGTACACCGGTTTTTGTGGTGTTGGTGGGTATGATTTTAGTTTGTATTTTATTCTAATTAAGAATTAGAACAAATCATTACTACAATAATCCATACACTCAACTTTACATTGTGAAGAACAATATGAAAATGACAACACCCCACCCATGTGGGTGTGTGTGGGTGACCGGTTTTGAGCAAGCCAAATAAGGCTTGTTTTTCCTCTTATTTATACTACACTCTACCTCATATAATTGATTCATGCAAAATCATTTCTTCTCTCTAACATCTCACTAAACTTAAGAAGTTTACATAAAACTTAGAGTTCATATTCTCTAATAATATACTAGTGTAGTATTAAGAGTTATTAGATCATTTTAAAGGGCTACTACATTTAATACTAGTGTAGTATTATTTTGTAGAGATTAAGGGTAGTCTTGGGTGCAACTAATTGGAGGTTTTCTATTTTGAAACTTGGAATTCATCCTCATCTTACTAGCTCAAGATCAATATTTGAAAGGAGTTCAAATATTGTGCCCATTTCCATATAATCAATGTAAGAAATGGTTCTTTCCTTTATATTTTGTTATGCATGCATAAGATTTATTTAGTTTAAGAGTAAACTAAATGTATTGATATTAGAAGTGTCTAATATCGAGTTTAAGAAACTTACAAGTGGTATCAGAGCCAAGGTTGTTGCATGCATAATCGATTTATAGTTTTTTCGAGTTATGGTAACTTAATGAAAACTAGTAATTTGTGTTTTATAAGATAAAATCACAAAGTTATTTGCATGTCAATATATTCTGGTCCTAATATGATTTTAGGTCATTTTGATGATTTATGGAAATTTATAGTGCTCAAATATGATTTTTAGTATTTTTATTACATTTTAATGAGTAAAATGATGTTTAAAATGCTAAAAATAGTTAGACTTACCTTCTGACCTTGAAATTTTTACACAATATCACACATGCATTTTACTTACTGCATGCAAATTTTCGTGTGAAGTGGACATATTTCGTGTGATTTATGATTTTTATATGATAAAAGGAAATAAATAAAGGTCAAATGGTTAAAAATACTTCCGCTTTGAATCTGACAATGAAATTTTAGTATGTTGTCACATGCATGTTTTCCTGTCAGACTGGAAAATTTTAGACTGATGTGATTTGTCTAGCATGATTTATGGATTTTTAATGTAAAAATGACATAAATAGTGACTAATTTAGCAAATATACTTCCGATTTGAATCTGATGATGAAATTTTGATATGTTGTCACATGCATGTTTTCTGGTCATACTGGAAAATTTCAGACTTATATTATTTGTCTTGCATGATTTATGAATTTTTAATGTAAAAATGGCATAAATTGTGACTAATTAAACATATATAGCTAAAATATTATTCATGTCAAGAGAAAATTGTTCCTGGTTGCATAAATGTCCCACATTTCAGATCTAAAGTTGAAAATTTAATATGATTAATTTTTGCATGCTTTATGTATTTTATTTGATAAAACCGATAAAGCGCAACCATTTTTCTCTAAACCGATTCGAAATTTTTAAACCATGATTTTTGACATTATGAGTGTCATGGAAATGTTCCAGAATGTACAAAAATTTTAAATTCAAATTTTGAAATTATTGTAATTAAATTTGGATTTATTTGATTAAAATATGATTTTAAAGTCTAATTATGAGCAATTATACAACAAGTTGAATTATTGTCAAAAATTGAGTAATGACTAATTTTTGAGGCCTAAATGAGTTGGGATAATTAACTTGGACTTAAATATGATTTAAGTATTGTTTGGTGATTTTAAAGTGTTATTATCACGCATTTCCGTAAAACCGGGTTATATTCGATATAAACCGTTAATTAGTGCGATTTGGCATTTAACATGAGCATGTTTTATACATATTATAATGCTGCATTTTATTTATGAATGTCATATTTTCAATTTATGAATGTCATATTTTGGTTTATGTAATTTGGAATTATGTAATTTTTCCTTGTATGGCCTTAGTTTTAATCGATATTGCCCGAAATGTAAGGGAATATTGATTCGGTTGTAATTTAATGTGATCTCGAATCACTTTTATTGTATTATTTTATTTTACAAATGTATAATAGGAAATTATTGTAATTTTATTATATATTTTGTAACTAATTGTAAAACCGGAGTTTCCCAAAGACGGTGCCATTCGGAAAGGAGTTCCGAGAGAGACGGTGACCCAGGGAGGCGTGCTTATGAAGTTCAAGGGACCAAAGGAGTTGGTTTCCGAACTTGTAATAGATTATATGATTTTCTATTCTAGGAAAGGCCATACTAGGAGTTTTATTTTTATGCTTGCATTTTTATTTAATATGTTTGCATGCATTGCCAAATCGCCATAACATGACATGCATATTTATCGAGTATTCGACCGTGTCAATTAAAATAATCGTTAATTCATCGATTTAGTTCACTTTAACATGATAGATTATAAATTGACATGACCTCTCATAATAAATAATTGAGATCAAGCCTTACCAAATGTAGAACCCATGAATCCCAATTTCGCAAGGAAGTAGGCTCGGCTCACCGGGGTGCTAAACTTGTTACGTTGGGTAAGTGGGGTAATAAATGTTATTATTTCGAAATTTGGATTGAGCTCAACGGAAGTATTCGCGACCGTAGCCGCATGTGTTCCGGGCTTAAGATAAATATTAAAGTAATATTATCGACCGAGAGTTCTAATGTAGAATCGATTAAAGAGTTAATCCACCGAATTATGTTAATGAGGGATGAATCGGCTTACCGTGCCCAAGTTGATATGAATTTGGATCTCGGAATCATTTATAATAGTTGGGTAGAGGTCACTATTTAAATGTTAAAACTTGTTTAAAATGTTTACAAGTATTTAAAATGATAAATGTTGACATTTCCTTTATGTCTTTAAAATTTGTAGTCATAATTGTTTATTCGCAATGGCAAATGCTAATTCATCCACCACCACCTATGCTCCAATTCTCACGAATGTCTCATGGCTTCGATCCTTCATGGATCGATGCAAGTTAGAAAAGAATGGCGCTAATTTTACCAATTGGGATATGCAACTCCGCTTGGTCGCGGCGGGTGACGACAGGTTTCGTTACCTTGCCAAGGCCTCTCCCACCACACCTAATGAAAGGTCAACCGCCACGCAAGGCGAGCCTATGAGGCTAGCCACAAAGAGTCCGCCGTGATCAAAAACGTTTTGATCTTCTCATTGGAAGCCAATGTCCAAAGGAGTGCCATAAGATGAGCACGGCCTATGAGATCTATGCCTAGCTTGTGATCATGTTTTTCACAAGCTCCTAGGATCTTACAATATAAGACGGTTTCCACATTATTCGACATGAACCAAAAAGGAGGGCCAAAAGTTAGCCCTCATGTACTCAAATTGATTGAGCATGTCGAGACTCTTAAATTGCAAGGGGTGACCATTCCCGAACAACTCGTTATCGACCGAGTCTAACATTCCTTGGGGAAAATAAAAGCATATGTGAAGTTTAGGGTAAATTACAATATGCATAACATGAGAAACCTTTCTTCATGAATTGCACAAGATGCTTGTGCAAGCTGAGAGAGACATGAGACTAAATGTTAGCACCTCCAAGGATATAAAATAGTAAGGGGAAGTTCAAGAAAGGTGGTAGTAAAGGGAAGATGCCCTCCACTTTCAAAGGAAAGGGTAAAGCTATTGAGAATAGCCCTCCCATGCCCATTATTGTAATGGCATAGGGCATTGGAAGAGGAATTGCACTAAATATCTAGGAGATATCAAAACTAGAAAGATGTTTCAATTGGTAATTTATCCCTTTTTCGTTTATGTAATGATCTCAACTTTGGTATAAGATACAAGTTGTGATTCTTACCCTATTTAATTGTAATTAGGGCATCCTAGCAAGGATAAAGGCAAGGACAAGCAAGCCTAAGAAAGCTCTTCAAGGGAAGCTAAGGTAGCTACCCATGATTGAAGACCTATGGAAGCTTTGTCTCATTTTTGAATTGTCAAAATTTTGGGATGTATTTTGAGATATTGTTTATAGAACTTTAATAATTTCCTTGTTTGACATGGAAATTTGTTCAATTCCTTTTATTAACATTGGTTGTAATTGGATTTAGTGACTTGGTTCTCAACCCAAGTCATTCGGTTTGTTGAAACTTTTTAGTTCTAAAAACTTGTCATCATACTATACTTGCACAAATAACATAAATTGTATCGACTAAAATTGATCATATTAACATTATGATGATGGGATCATTATAATAAAAAGGTTAAGAATTCGATTCTCACTTTGAAAGCTCAATTGCTAAGTCAAAATTGAGTTATTGAACTCAAAGTAGGGAGTCTACCAAAACAATTGGCCATACCACTTATAAAGAAAGTAAATGACATGAATATGAGTTCACCTCTTTAGCTCTTATAGAACTAGTCTATGTTGAAGCTAAGATTCGATGTCTTTACAAAGAAGTCTTTAGTAGATCACTTAAGGTCATGTTGTGATGCTTCTACCTACCTTACGAGTATGAGTACAAAAATGTTTGTGGCTCATAAGGCTATCTTTTAAGAAAATAGTTGTATTTTTCTAAAGATAGAGTGGGAGAAAATAAGCCACAACGAAAAACTAGTTAGGAACTAGTGAGAAAACCAAAAGAAAGTGTTCTTAGGTTAAACTCAAGACTAGTGAGGAGACCAAAAGAAAGCGTTCTTAGGTGAATCCTTAGTATAGTGACGAGACCAAAAGAAATTGTTCTAGATATAATAAGATTATGATCTATGAAGTGGAAGTACCTAGAAATTTTGAATTTCGATTTTCTAAAATAGACTTTTGAAACTATATGGAATCTATGCAAAGGAAATGTTTTATTTGGAATTGTCCAATTATAGTTGCATGGATAGACATGTAGATGTCTACAAAAGCTAAGTTAATGTTTAACTATGCTTAGATCCAAATCATCAATGAAATACCTCATAATAGGTGTGTACAAGATACACATCAAAACAACATGTCCAAATAGGGATTTGGAATAGGATGTGTACATGACACAAGCCTATTGTATGTATCTACCTAGAGGTTATGATGATCTTTTCTATTATAAGATATAAGAAGGGTTTCACTCGAATTGTCGAAAAGTCATGTATAGACATGAAATTCAGTGGGAGTTAAAGTCATGTATAGACATGAAGTTAAGTGGGAGTTTAAGTTATCATGTAAAGACATGAAGTTCAGTGGGAGAAATTGTTCTCCACGTGAATGACGTTTCACTCATTGAGAGTGACATATTCATATTACCTTTTTGGAAAGGAGTGGTTGGATTTTAATGTTGGATGAAAGAGGGCAACGTGTATACTGAAATCAAAATCTATTGTGGAATAGAAGATTTTAGCTTGGCATTTAAATGGTATCTTATATCGATAATATATTTAATCTATTCAACAAGTTAAATAGGTTGTTTATGTTGATAAAAGTGGGAACACTATGAAAGGGTCATAGTCATCCACTGAACCTAAGAGTTGTTGATCACGTGATATCAATCATGTGTGCCATATCATGCACATACCTAAATGAATTGTATGCTAGGAGCATGACAAGCCCATAACAAATCAATCCAGATGAGTGTCATTGGATAGCCTACAAGAACATCCATAGAGTTCTCGAGGAGAACTAGGGATATATTCTTGTGTTTGGTAGAGAAAATTTGACAATGTGGTAAAGGTTACACAAACCCAAATTTCCAAACTTATAAGGATTTATCGAAATCCTAGGCGTACTTTTGTTATACAAGAAGCGAATAACTAAAAGAATGATTGAAGAGTCAATCCTTATAAATTCTACAAATAGAGACCTAGTACATTATGATGAGGATAAGGTGGTTTAAAAGGAACTAATAGTAGATCCTTTCACCTAAATACCTATCAGTTATCATGATAACAAGTGGGAGTATCTTTCAAGTTAAAGAGCCCAACGCCAGATAGAGATCTAGACATGTACGTGGATGAATTCATGTTATTAGGAATAACGTTGGATGGAAGGAAAAAGCAAGTCACAAGGTTGGAATAAATGAATATATGGTATATTCACTACCCAAGCCTTTATTGCATTTAATAAAATCGTCATGAATTGTCATGGACGACATAAACTTTAGATTATATGATATGAAGCAATAACATTGTGTTGATTGTTCATATATGATAATCACATTTATCGTTTGAGTTTTTTTAAAAACTTGTTTTGTGCTTTGTTATATCCAAATGGATTGTAGAGACAATTTTGGACTCCATTAAAATGGACTGATTTAACATTGCATTGGCCCCTAGTCACTTTTAATGAGGTGACATCTCGAAGTGACTAGATTGTGGTGCGATTGATGACAAGTTCAAGTGTCATAGGGTCATAGGGATGACCAATCGATCACATAGACAGATTGTAAGGGACAATCTGTCGGGAAGTGACCGCTTATAGAATTCTGGCAATTCTTGTAGCCTGGTCGTGGTAAGAGCTACTAGTATTCTTTTGAGTCAATTCTTTGACTAAAGACTGTTTGCCTAAGGTGGCACAATTTCAGAGTGACTTTGATTTATGCTCTACGACCTTCGTAACTGGGGTCAAATGGGCATATTTTGGGTCATGATGAGCTGTGGCTATGCAAAGGGAATAGTGCGATAGGAATTGTCCACCCCTTGTCAGGGTTGTTTTAAATCTCAAGGCCACTCGAGGAGGAGTAAGCTGAAAATGCGTGGCCACGCTCGGAAGGTATCTATGGTAGATAATTCCGGTCAGACAGTTACTCTCCAGATCGAGGAAACCACTCTTGATATGATCAAATGCAAGTACGACCTGCAAGACACCTTGCATTGAGTGGGAGATTGTAATAGGACAAGAGAATTGGTGACGCACACTTGTCTCGGACAAGTGGGAGATTGTTGGAGTAAATGTCCTCAACAATAGTGCGATCACATAATTAAATCTCAATAATAAGAATACAAAGGGATGATGAATATTATAGTCAACTGGTCAACATAAATCGGTAACGATTGGCTCAATTGAGTTTGACGTTACTGTCGTATGACGGTGGTGATCAGTTGATCCCTTGAGGTCACACCTAAAGGACAATCCCCTAATCATGTACATTAATTAATTGTATAGTGATACAGATTAATTAATCCCTTAAAATGAACCAAGTTCAAATTGTGAGTGAGAAATATATCTTATTGTAATATGATTAAATAAGATTCATTTTAGTAATTTAATTGTTATATTACTAAGAATGCATTATGTTTATGAAACATTTGAGATAAGTTAATTTGGTTAATTATAATTACAAATTGTTGTAGATTATTTTAACCAAATATGAGAAGACCCATTTTATTTACATGTAATTATAAAATGTGACTTAAAATGTTAAGTCTAATTTATTTGTTATGAAATTGCATTTAAATTTGTTAAATGTACATTTATAAGCCTAATTACATGTTACATGTCACATGTCACACTTGTGACAAATGACAAATTGCAAAAATAAAATGGACACCCATATTACATGGGTACACCGGTTTTTGTGGTGTTGGTGGGTATGATTTTAGTTTGTATTTTATTCTAATTAAGAATTAGAACAAATCATTACTACAATAATCCATACACTCAACCTTACATTGTGAAGAACAATATGAAAATGACAACACCCCACCCATGTGGGTGTGTGTGGGTGACCGGTTTTGAGCAAGCCAAATAGGGCTTGTTTTTCCTCTTATTTATACTACACTCTACCTCATATAATTCACTCATGCAAAATCATTTCTTCTCTCTAACATCTCACTAAACTTAAGAAGTTTACATAAAACTTAGAGTTCATATTCTCTAATAATATACTAGTGTAGTATTAAGAGTTATTAGATCATTTTAAAGGGCTACTACATTTAATACTAGTGTAGTATTATTTTGTAGAGATTAAGGGTAGTCTTGGGTGCAACTAATTGGAGGTTTTCTATTTTGAAACTTGGAATTCATCCTCATCTTACTAGCTCAAGATCAATATTTGAAAGGAGTTCAAATATTGTGCCCATTTCCATATAATCAATGTAAGAAATGGTTCTTTCCTTTATATTTTGGTATCACTTCTAATATCAATTCACATTTAGTTTACTCTTAAACTAAATAAATCTTATGCATGCATAACAGTTTATGTATCATTCTTGCAGCCCTTGTCCTGGTATTGTTTGTTGTGTTTGCTTGAGGACAAGCAAAGGTTTAGCTTGGGGGAGTTTGATAAGTGAATATTTGTATGATTTTAACCCCCAATTTAGCTCGGTTTTGTATGTCATTTGTGCTTTGTTAAGCCAATTTATGAGCTAATATCGTCTTCTAGGCGAATTCCTGTGTTCTAACCTGTTTTGTAGGGAAAGTGACGTTTCTACGCCCTTTTTCTATATTCCCGAGCATTAGCCTAGAACCCGACGATTTGAAGATGCAAGCTTGACCATGTCAAAGGCATTTCAAGGAGGTTCACTAATTCAAAAGAGAGAAGAAATAAAGACGGTTTCGCAGTTTTCGGAAGATCAATCAGATAGGCGAAAGAAATCATCGCTTTACATCAAACTGTAAGACCCGCAATTGTACCCTATTTTTCTAGTAAAAATATTTTACGGCTACTTTTCAGTGAAATTAAGTTTTAATTGTAAATTTAATTTTCCGAGTCGAATTTAGAATTTCCGAGTTCTTATTTGGAATTTCCGCGAGATTGCATGTGAATCCCGTCTTAAGGCGACTTTGTCTTTTTCTTGACTTTTGAGCTGTCTTTGACTTTCGTTGACTTTTTCCTTCATATACTCCCTCAAACCCTAAATCCTTCATTCATTTCCACTTACTCTTTCTTCCTCATCAAACCACCAAAACCTAGCCTCCATAATCATCCAAAAATTAGATCGTAAAGTTCCATCATTTTGACTTCAAATTCACGTAAGTTAGTCTTATTCTTCCCCTCTTAACTTCCTCTATCCGTATTGTTAATAAAATTACCGTCTTTCTCGCTTTTTAAATTATCCGTCTTTCTCAAGGTGAATGATATTCATCTTTTGTTATCTAATTGTAGGTGGAGACTAGGAAGGTTTAGAAACCGTTTAAAGACGCGAAAAGGCAACGGTGAAGGGTTACTCGATATCATTTACGTGTTTTACATGCTTATATGCTAGAAATCGTATTAGAATACGATTAGTATGTTTTGGAATCATGTTATGGATGATGATTGTTGTTATTTGATGATTGTTGATGATGAATATTG
Organism: Heliosperma pusillum; assembly: GCA_022085475.1. Taxonomy (NCBI): domain Eukaryota; kingdom Viridiplantae; phylum Streptophyta; class Magnoliopsida; order Caryophyllales; family Caryophyllaceae; genus Heliosperma; species Heliosperma pusillum. The sequence goes on along the minus strand of JAIUZE010036123.1, from coordinate 1,024 downwards.
ATTGTTTATAGTTATTAGAAATGAATTATGAGAATTGGAAATAATAGGATTGAAATTTTGTTGAAGGCTCACGGGTGAATTGGTAAAACATCTCACGGTCGTGAAATACAAGTCACGGTCGTGACTTGTGCAGTTTCACTGCACTGACCTCCTTTCGTAAAATGATCATATCTCCTTCGTTACTTGCTTGTTTTTGGCTTGTGACCAATCGTTGGAACCGTAAGAGGATAAGCTATCACCTCGACTTGGAATTTCTGTATTTGCATGTCTAGAAATGTAGTTATGAAAGTTTGAAGTGAACCCTTAATTTAGTTAGTTTCCAAACTTGTTGTTTTGGAGAGGTGATCTATGTTTGTATTCATTATGCTTCATAAACTTGTTCTAATGCTTATGTGTCATGTATTGACTCATGTTTATCATATTTAAACTTATATGATACGCTATTCTCATGTTTTGTGACGGTTTTTGGTATGTCCCACTTTGAGTCGGTTTCTACAAATGATACGGTTTGAGCACTATTTTGTCTTGTGCTTTGTACTCTCATTCCCTTGGCTACCTTCCCGTTCGTAAGGCTGGAATGTCAGAACGAGGATGTATCCTACTACTTAATTGCATGTATTAGTGGGCATACGACGACGTTGTTGGGAGTTGAACGCTATGCGTTGATCGACCCGGCCTTCAAATGTTGTGTACTTGCGAGGTGGTGTTATTTGCATGTAGCGTACCGCTTGTTATGTGGCTCGAGCTCTTTTCCGCCTCTTTCGTGAATTATCGACCGAATTTGGGGTACTCGGCGTCTATGATTGACCGAGTCTTTGATGCGAAACGTTTGTCGCATGTCGAATCGGAACACAATTTATTCCGAGAGTCTGGCCAGGTTTAGACTAGGACCGGGTATTTATATCGTCGTCCTACCGGTTAAATTAGTCTACATATACGAAATGTGATCGTGTATGCGTTCAGGGAAATGTTTATCTCGTGGATGCCTGTTAATCATACTTGCCATGTACACGATGCTAGTGCG
>JAIUZE010036116.1:0-16919 GCA_022085475.1 Heliosperma pusillum | reverse complement strand
ATGTATGTTGGTTGTGTTGATTCCATATGATATGTGGAATGTTGATTAATGATGATTTATGTTGATAAGTATAAATGGGTTTGAGTTTTGTAAGATTGAATATTGGTTTAAGACGAATTTCAGAGTACAGGGACCCCCAGCCTGTAATACTCCGTATTTCTAAGTACTTGGCACTCGACCGAGTAAAGCGTACTCGACCGAGTGGATAGTGTACTCGGCCGAGTAGATCGTACTCGACCGAGTAAGTTGGTCCGTTTGTTGGGCGGTATTCTGTTCTTAGTGTACTCGGCCGAGTGTAACAAGCACTCGACCGAGTAAGTCGTACTCGACCAAGTACATTTGGTACCCGATCAAGTACACCAGTTTGAGGATAATTCGCGGACGGTTTGATTAAGGGTTTTCATAAGAGTTTAAAAACATAATTTGCAGTTTTACGCTTCATAATCAAAAACCATATTCTCTAAAAACTATCTCAACCCTCTCAAGAGCAACCTTAATTATTCCATGCCGGATTAATCCTCTGTGCTTTGCTAATTGCGTCGGTAAGTAGTCCTATTCTATGAGTTTGTTTGAATGATTATAACCATTTTATAATCCTCAGTGCATTGTTGATTGATTATAACTCTGAATCATATCAAGAACAACAGCCGCAGAGACAACAAGGGGATGATGATCAATAGGCAATGGCAGCGGAATAAGAAGCAATACCTGATGAAGAAAGCACCCGTAAAGCGGCAGTGTAATGACCATCACAAATTTTCCTCCGACATTGCCGGAGGTTAAGCTCACCAAAATCAAGGTCCTCCTCCACACTAAAAGAAGGAGGGGCCTCAGCTAAGGCCTCTTGCACCAGCTTTAAACAACCACCAAGCATACCCCATGCAATAATAGCACTCACAATACTCTCCTCCTGACGCTGCTGCCGGACAGCAGTCCTACACTCAAGATTACTTCTCGGGGAGAAGGTATTAAGTATACAAAGAGGCAACACAAGCAAGCGAATGCAGCAAGAGAGATCGCTAGGAGAGACAACCACATCATCCAAAGTCCCTTTCAAAACATAAGAAAACCCAAGGCGACATTTAGGAGGGATAGACTTCACAGTGCGCAAACCCATAAATAACAAACGATCCAGCAAAGATGAAGACAAACCAACTGGCACATCCCCAACATCAAGGGAAGAAGCCGACGGAGAAGGAACTAGAGGTCTGGGAATATTATAAATAATAAAGCGTATAAGGCCATCACCACAGTCCAGAGGCGCCAGATAATCGTCCCGACTATGCCGACACACGAGTTTGATGCGTAAGTACTTGAGCATCTCCACTGCAATCCCGATCATGAAGGTGTCTTAGCATATATGATTTAGCGAGACCTCGAGCACTACCATCTTTACACCCACAAAGAAAGGCAAACGGACAATGGTAGCGAACAATATCAGGCATGGGAGTGCAAGAAAAGCAGCAAGAAGCACCCACCTCACGCATAACAAACAACCAAAAATAAAATAGACACCACAAGCAAAGTGTACACGAACAAAGAAATAATAATTAAAAAAGAGTGCACTAACACAAAAAGAACCAAACGCAATGCTGGTTGCGATAAAGAAGCCTGCCACAAACAACACACAGCCACCGTCAACAAAAGACCACCCAGAGGCCACCGTCAACGAAAGTCCAACCATCAGGCCACAATGCCACCGGCGACCAACAGATAGGCGGCACCACAAGAAGGAGTGGGAAACCCTAAGCGAACGACGCGCCGCAAACGACAGAAACTATCCCTGCCTTGTTCCTGGCTGCCGGAGACGACGAATTACACGCATACACGACCGGAAAGAAACAGCGGAATCCGGCGAATCACTAGACCACGCACGATACCCTCTTGCGCACAGTTCGCAATAACGGACACGCATAAACCAGACCACACCACGGCCGATAGACTTCCCCGAGATACCGGTCCGACAGAGACGCTTATTATTATTATTATTATTATTATTATTGTTGTTATTGTTGTTGTTGTTGTTATTATTATTATAATTATCATAATTATTAAATTAAATTATTTATATTGTTTTATTATTATTATATTAATATAAAATTTATTATATTATTATTATATTTATCATAATAATTATTCCTTATATATTATTACGATTAAGGAAATTATTTTTATTATTAGTATTAGTATTATTATTATATTGTTATATTATATTTAATATTAATTAATCTATTCATTATTATGAATATTATAAGAAAAATGTTTATTGTTATAATTATAATTATAATTATTTTTTATTATCATTAGTATTTATATTTTTTATATTATTATATTATACTCATCTTACTTATTTTTTTAGCTACTGTTGTTAATATATTTATTACTATATTAAATATTTCTTAATAATGTTATCATTTATATTCTTTACCATATTATTCATCCATATGGGGAATAATGAGGCAAATCTTACACGTATAACCAATAATTTGCTACAATAACTCATTTAAATGCTCAAGAAGCTTATCCTCATAAATGGGGTATCCTCTCGTTGATCGCACTCCCTCCCCCTCTTGTTTGATTATTATTTTTTTTTTCTTTATGATGCGCTAAGCTTTCATTAAAATAAAATGAAAATTTTATATGAAATGGGTGGGGAGGCGAGAGACAATCTGGGCCTCACCCCCTTTGCTACAACAAAGCTAAGTCTAGTAAAAATATAAGCGGCCACCCGAGCCCCAACATCCTGAGATACCGAGAATATCTGGATTCGCTTGAGCAAGTCAACAACATCTTAGCCCAGCTCCAAGCGAAGAGAAAGAGAAGGGTAGGAAACGATGGCCAGCAGCCGCGCATAAATCCCCATACTTACTATTTTTTTATGGTTGCGCGCAACTTTCATTAAAATAAAATGAAAATTTTACTATTATTATTTTTATTTATTTATTTATTATTTTTATTATTATTTTTATTATTATTATATTTTTTTATTTATTAATAATGCGCGCAGCTTTCATTAATAGAAAATGAAAAATTTACAAGAAATTGGTGGGGAGCCGAGAGACAATCTGGGCCCCCACCCCCTTAGCTATAGAAAAACTAAGTCTAGTATTATTATTATTATTATTATTATTATTATTATTATTATTATTATTCTTTTTTTTTTTTAAAGATGCGCGTAGCTTTCATTAAAATAAAATGATAAGTTTACATGAAGTTGGTGGGGAGCCGAGAGACAATCTGGGCCCCCACCCCATTAGCTACAACAAAGCTAAGTCTAGTAAAGATATAAGCGGCCACCCGAGCTCCAGATTCCTGAGATACCGAGAATTCTGGATCCGCTTGAGCAAGTCAACAGCATCCGAGCCCAGCTCCCCAAGCGAAGAGAAAGAGAAGGGTAGGACACCATAGCCAGAAGCCGCGCATAAATCCCCATACTTATCACACTTGCACTGAGCAGCATCAGCGACAACCCACCCCGTCACAAAATCAGACATCCCAGTCTGAGTCAAGGGGGAAGACCCTGTCAAATCAACACACACATCTCGCCCTCTGTCCCAGGAATAAAGTAGCAAATCCGTAGGACGAAGAGATATGTCGTGCCCGTCAACCAAACCGATATCAACCTCCTTTCCCGTAGAAATACCAGACCTATAGCATATGTCAAATAAGGTGTCACAAACGAGGTTATGCCGATGCTTAACCCCCACAGTACCAGTACAAGAAACATCATGGTCCCCATAAATATTATCAGCAAAAACCCGAGAGCAGGCAGAACAAGGCGTAGATACCACGAATAACGGAATACCCAGTCGATACCCAAGCACACTACGGTAAGTCCTACCGTTCATAGTCTAACCCAACCCAGAAATAGGGACCGCACGCAACCAATCAGAGGAGTGTGTACCCTGCTGAGACTTCCATAACGCAAGCTGGCGCAGTGTCAAAGAGAAAACAGATTCTGCAGTAGTAGCAATCCTCGCAAAATATATATCTGCCAGTTTCTTCATAAGTTTAGGGGCAACGATTTCACTAGGATCACGTAAAAAGGCAGAACCAGTAGTCTCAGAGAACACCCGCAAGGCATCATCGAAAGTAGGACCAGCATCCACAATACCAGAAGGCCGTAGAAGCTTAGCTCGCAAATCGGCAGACTGCAAACGGGACACCAAAAAGGCATAGTGCAAAACATCCCCGGCAGCATAAACACCGAGCCCACCAAGATGAAAAGGGAAAGTGGCAAGGCGCCACTGCCAATCCCCAAAACCAGGTCCAGACGCCGTGACAATGCGTTCCAAGCTAGAACAAAGTGCTGCATCAAAACGAAGATGGACAGACCCAAAAACTCTCGGCGAACAGGTACGGAGGGTAAAGTAGAGCTTAGATATACCCGTACAAGCTCTAAGCAGAAGCAACTCACATTGCGGGTCCTCAATCCTAGCAACTAAATCCATAAGCGCGATGGTCTTAGTTACTCTCTTTGCCACAAGCTCACTGCCAAAACTAGAGCAAGTACTGACAGGCCCACCCAAAACAGAAACACCACGCAAAAGCCGGGCAATGGAAGGAGGGAAAACACCAGGAAAACGACTCCGAGGATCCTCAGTAGGCCAAAAAACCTCAGTTTTAGCGACATTAAGATGGAGACTAAACTGAGGACCATCTGCCATAATCAAATCCAAAACCTTCCCCACCTCCAAAGTATCCCCAACAATGGTGCCATCATCCAAGTACCAAGCATGCACACTCAAATCAAAAGAGTCTTGTATCTTGCACACCAAGGGATGCAAGACCAAAGCGAAAAGCAAGGGTCCTAAAGGATCATCCTGCTGGACTCCCTGACAAGACCACAAACAATGTTCCCCACAATAAAGACGTGCAGGACTAGAGTAACAGAACTCCACCCAACGGGAAAGAATCGGGCAACGACGACGAACTTCCAGAAGCATGGTGACACGATCAACAAGGTTGAAAGCATTCTGGAAATCAACCAGCAACATAGAAAGCCCCACATCCCCACCACGAGCCTCAATGAACCGATTCAAGGCATGCAAGACAACCTCTCCTCCACCGGACACCCCAACCCCAAACTGAAGATCATCAAAATAAGAACTCAAAGAAGGACCAACCAAACAAGCACCTACCTTAGAAACAAGACGTCTCCAGACGGTACCAACAGCAATAGGACGAACACCACCACCAGGTTTAACAAGCGGGGTGAGCGGAGCGCTGGCAATGTACTCACCAAGAGCTAGTGGACATCTGCCCTCAAGAAAAAGATTGACCACCCTAGCAATAGAAGCGATCAGATCATCAGAGATAGCCACAGCAGCGCCACTCAAGCAGTCCATAAGGTGTTGGGCACGAAACCCATCCCTCCCGTAAGAAGTGCCACGAGGGAAACTACGAATCATATCCAAAACCACAGCCGAAGAGGCAATAAGAGAATGATGATCCACAGGCAAAGGAGGCAAGGAAGGAGATGGGGCGACCGGGTGCTTCTCTCGCAAAGCCTCAAGAGTGGCATCAGAGTAGGGGGCGACGCCAGAGGAAGAAAGCACCCTAACAGCTGCAGAATAGTGGCCATCACAAATCTTCCGCCGACATTGGCGGAGGTTAAGCTCACTCAAATCCAGGTCCTCCTCTACAAGAAACGAAGGAGGAACCTCAGCCAAACACTCCTGCAAAAGCTGCAAACCCCCTCCAGGCACCCCCCAAGCAAGAATAGCCCTGGTAATACTCTCCTCCTGACGCTGTCGCCTAACAGCAGTCCTACACTCAAGATTACTCCTAGGAACGAAGGTCTTAAGCAGACAGAGAGGCAACACAAGCATACGAACCCAGCAGGAGAGGTCACCAGGAGATCCAACCACATCATCCAAAACCCCCTTCAAAACCCGAGCAAACCCAAGACGACATTTAGGAGGAATAGATTTCACGGTGCGAAGGCCCAAAGATAATAACCGATCAAGCGAAGATATAGACCACTGAGCAAACCCAACCCCATCATCAGTGAAAAGAACCGAGGGAGACGGAGCAGAAGGTCTTGGAATACCATGAATAATAAAGTTAACGATGCCATCACCACAATCCGGAGGCGCAACAATATCACCCCGACTATACCGACACCTAGAGCGAAAAGTATGAGTTTTAAAACACTCCCCACACAACCAAAGCCCCATTCGCTTCAAAGTAATCTCGGCATTAGAGAAAACGGTCAGACTATCAGTAAGAGTTTGATGGGTCAGACCCATAGCATCACCAAGACAATGTCGGTCCTGAAAATGCTTTTGCTAGGCGGCCTTAGTAAGGCCCTTACCATGACCATCCGGACACTCATGAAGACTCGAAAAAGGACAACGAAATCGGAAAAAAACAGGCATGAAAAACAAAGAATCCAAAACAGCAAAAGAAGAATAACAAAATTTACGTGCATGAAAATCAGCCCTAATAAAATAATCAAATCCACAAAAGCAAAAATGATGACATCACACCGTCATCAGCCAAGGAAGAGCATTTCATGATACGGACCATCAAATGACGGCGGCACGGAAACAACACGGCAGCAGCAACTGACGGCAACCACCACCACGACCCTACTACTATCACGACAAGCAATTGACGGTTGCCTGAAGGTAGTTGGCCGCTAAGAAGAACGACGCAGTGGCGACGATGACGGCGCGGCAGCAGACACTGGCACATTCGACCACAATTCCGCCGTTCGTGCGGACGCCACCCACACAGGCGACCCCAGGCGGCACCGGAAGACGACAGTCTACGGTGGAGGCCCTAAGGCGGAGCAACCCCAAACGACGCGCAACAAAGAATCAAAATTCTCCTACCTCAACGCACACCACATGCTGCCACACTCCACACACGACCGACGACCCAGTAAACCGGTGGCAGGGGGTAGGCGACGGAGCAAAGCGGCAAGGCGGCAAGGCAGCGACACTCGTCTCCGTCAATCGCACTACCTCTCCTCTCTCTAACGCTCTCTTTTTTCAAATTATTATTATTATTATTATTATTATTATTATTATTATTAAGAATGCGCGCATCTTTCATTTATAGAAAAATAAAAGTTTATCTAAAATTGATCGGAAGCCGAGATACAATCTGGACCCCCACCCCCTTAGCAACAGCAAAGCTATTATTGTTATTATTATTTTTATGAAGGATACAAGCATGTTTCATTTATAGAAAAATAAAAGTTTACATGAAATTAGTGGGAAGCCGAGAAACAATATAGGCCCCTTCCCCCTTAGCAACAACAAAGCTAAGTATAGTAAAAATATAAGCGGCCACCCGAGCCCCTGCATTCTGAAATACCGAGAATTGTTGGATCCGATTAACCAAGGCAACAGCATCCGAACACAGCTCCCCAAGGGAAGAGAAAGAGAAGGGAAGGAAAACATAACCACCTGTCGCGCATAAATCCCCATACTTAGAACACTTATGCTGAGCAGCATTAGCGACAACCAATCCGGGCACAAAATCGTTCATCCCAGTCTGAGTCAAGGGGGAAGACCCTGTCAAAACAACACACACACACCACGTCCTCTATCCCAATAATAAAGTAGCAAAGAGATCTGCCATGTCTGTCAACCAAACCGATATCAACCTCCCTACCTGTAGAAATACTAGAACTATAGCAAATGTCGAATAAGGTATCACGAACAAGGTCATGCCGATGCTTAACATCCACAGTACATATACAAGAAACATCATGGTCCCCATAAACATCATCAGTAAAAACCCGAGAGAAAGCAGGACAAGGCCTAGATACCGTGAATAGCGGCACACCCAGTCGATATCCCAGCACACTACGTTAAGTCCTCCAGTTCATAGTCTTACCCAACCCAGAGATAGGAACCGCACACAACCAATAAGAGGAAAGGGCACCCTGCTGAGACTTCCACAACGTTAGCTGACGCGGTGTCAAAGAGAAAACTGATTCGGCAGTAGCAGTAACTGTCGCAAAATATATATTTGCCAATTTCTTCATAAGTTTAGGAGCAACGATTTCACTTGGATCACGTAAAAAAGCAGAACCTGTGGTCTCAGAAAACACCCGGAAGGCATCGTCAAAAGTAGGTCCAGCATCTACAATACCATAAGGTCGTAGGAGCTAAGCCTGCAAGTCAGCAGACTGCAAATGGGACACCTGAAAAGCATAGTGCAAAATATCTCCGGCATCATAAACATCAAGCCCACCAAGATGAAAAGGGAACGTGGCAAGGCGCCACTGCCAATCCCCAAAGCAGGCCCAGACGCCGTGATAATATTTTCCAAGCTAGAACGAAATGCTTCATCAAAACGAAGATGGACAGACCTAAAGACTCTCGGGGAACAAGTAGGGTGGGTAAACTAGAGCTTAGAAATACCAGTACAAGCTCTAAGCATAAGCAACTCACATTAAGGGTCCTCAATCCTAGCAACCAAATTAGGGCAAGTACTGACAGGCCCACCCAAAACAGAGACACCACGCAAAGGCCGAGCAATAGAAGGGGGAAAACACCAGGACGCCCACTTCAGGGATCCTCAGTAGGCCAAAGACCTCAGTCTTAGCGACATTAAGATGGAGACCAAACTGGAGACCATATGCCATAATCAAATTAAAAACCTTCCCCACCTCTAAAGTATCCCTAACGATGGTACCATCATCTAAGTACCAAGCTTGCAAACTAAAATCAAAAGAGTCCCGGATTTTTCACACCAAGGGATGCAAAACTAAAGCGAAAAGCAAGGGGCCCAAAGGGTCACCTTGCTGGACTCCTTAAAAAGACCACAAGCAATGTTCCCCATAATAAAGACGGGTAGGGCTAGAGTAACAGAACTCCACCCAACGGGAAAGAATCGGGCAATGACGACGAACTTCCTGAAGCATGGTTACACTATCAACAACGTTGAAAGCATTTTGGAAATCAACTAGCAACATAGAAATCCCCACATCCCCACCACGAGCCTCAATGAACTGATTCAAGGCATGCAAGACATCATCTCCTCCACCGGACACCCCAACCCCAAACTAAAGACCAGCAAAATAAGAAGACAAAGAAGGACCAACAAAACAATAACCAACCTTAGAAACCAGACGTCTCCAGATAGTGCCAACATAGATAAGACGAACACCACCACCCGGTTTAAAAAGTGGCGTGAGCGGAGCACTGGCAATGTACTCACCAAGAGCTAGTGGACATCGGCCCTCAAGAAAAAGATTAACCACCCTAGTAATAGAAGCGATCTGATCATTAAAGTTAGCCACAGCAGCGCCACTCAAACGCTCCATAAGGTTTTGGGCACGACACTTATCCCTCCCATAAGAAGTGCCACGCGGGAAACTAAGAATCATATCTAAAATCAGTGCCAAAGAGGCAATAAGAGAATGATGATCTACGTGCAATGGAGGCAAATGAGGCAATGAAGACGATGGGGCGACATGGTGCTTCTCTCGCAAAGCCCCAAGAGTGACATCAGAGCAGGGGACGACGCTAGAGGAAAAAAGCACCCTACCAGCAGAAGTATAGTGGACATCCTAAATCTTCCGCCAATATTGGCGAGGTTAAGCTCACACAAATCAAGATCCTCTTCCACATAAAACGAAGGAGGAACCTCATCCAAACACTCCCGCAAAAGCGGCAAACCACCTCAAGGCACCCCCTAAGCGAGAATAGCCATGGTAATACTCTCCTCCTGACGCTGTCGCCTAACATCAGTCCTACACTCAAGATTGCTCCTTGGAACAAAGGTCTTAAGCAGACAAAGAGGCAACACAAGCATAAGAACGCAGCAGGAGAGGTCACTAGGAGAGTCAACCACATCATCCAAAACCCCCTTTAAAACCCGAGCAAACCCAATACGACACTTAGGAGGAATAGAGTTCACGGTTCTAAGCCCAAAGATAATGAACGATCAAGCGAAGATATAGACCATGAGTTATTATTAATATTATTATTATTTTTTATTATGGACGCCCGCAGCTTTCATTTATAGAAAAATAAAAGTTTACATGAAATTGGTAGGAAGCCGAGAGACAATCTGGGCCTCCACCCCCTTAGCAACAACAATTATGATTATTATTATAATTATAATGCGCGCAACTTTCATTAAAATAAAATGAAAAGTTTACATGAAGTTGGTGGGGAGGCGAGAGACAATCTCGGCCCCACCCCCTTAGGTACAACAAAGCTAAGTCTAATAAAAATAAAAGCGGCCATCCGAGCCCCAGCATCCTGAGATACCGAGAATTTCTGAATCCGCTTAAGCAAGTCAACAACATCCGAGCCCAGCTCCCCAAGCGAAGAGAAAGAGAAGGGTAGGAAACCATAACCAGCAGTCGCGCATAAATCCTCATACTTAGCACATTTGCGCTGAGCAGCATCAGCGACAACCCGTCCCGGCACAAAATCGGACATCCCAGTCTGAGTCAAGGGGGAAGAGTCAGTGAAGTCAACATAAACATCACGACCTATGTCCCAGGAATAAAGCAGGAAATCCGCAGGACGAAGAGATCGACCAAGGCCGTCGAACAAACCGATATCAACCTCCTTGCCCGCAGAAATACCAGACTTATAGCAGATGTCGAATAAGGTGTCACGAACAAGGTTATGCCGATGCTTAACCCCAACAGTACCAGTACAAGAAACAGTGTGATCCCCATACACATCGTCAGAAAAAACCCGAGAGCAAGCAGGACAAGGCCTAGATACCATGAATAACGGAACACCCAGTTGATACCCCAGCACACTACGGTAAGTCCTCCTGTTCATAGTCTAACCCAACCCATAGATAGGAATCGCACGCAACCAATAAGTGGAGTGGGCACCCTGCTGAGACTTCCACAACGGAAGCTGACGCGGTGTCAAAGAGAAAACAGACTCTGAAGAAGCAGCAACAGTAGCGAAATATATATCTGCCAAATTTTTCATAAGTTTAGGGGCAGCGATTCAACTAGGATCACGTAAAAAATCAGAACCTGTAGTCTCCGAAAACACCCGCAAGGCATCGTCAAAACTAGGACCGGCACACTCAATACTAGAAGGCCAAATGAGCGTTGCCTGCAAAACTGCAGACTGAAAACAGGAAGCCAGAAAAGCATAGTGTAAAACATCTCCTGCAGCATAAACACCGAGACCACCCAAATGAAAAGGGAAAGTGGCAAGGCGCTACTACCAATCCCCAAAATCAGGCCCAGACGCGGTGACAATACGTTCCAAGATAGAATGAAGTGCTGCATCAAAGCGAAGATGGACAGACCCAAAGACTCTCGGGGAGCAAGTACGAAGAGAAAAATAGAGCTTAGAAATACCAGTACAAGCTCGAAGCAGAAGCAACTCGCATTGCGGGTCCTCAATCCTCGCGTCTAAGTCCATGAGCTCAATGGTCTTAGTCACTCTTCTCGCCACATTCTCACTGCCAAAAATAGGACAAGTACTGACAGGTCCACCCAAAATAGAGACACCACGCAATAGCCGAGCAATTGTATGGGGGAAAACACCGGGAAGTCGACTCCGAGGATCCTCAATAGGCCAAAAGACCTCAGTCTTAGCCTCATAAAGATGGAGACCTAAACGAGGCTCATCTGTCATAATCAAATCCAAAACTCAACCCACCTCCAAAGTGTCCCCAACAATGGTGCCATCATCCAACTACCATGCCTGCATATTAAGATCAAAGGAGTCCTTGATTTTGCACACTAAGCGATGCAAAACCAAAGGGCCTAAAGGATCACTATGCTGGACACCCTGACAAGCCCACAAACAATGCTCCCCATAATTAAGACGGGCAGTGTTAGAGTAGCAAAACTCCACCCAACGGGAAAGAACCGGACAGCGACGACGAACTTCTTGTAGCATAGTCACACGATCAACAAGGTTGAAAGCATACTGTAAATCAACCAGCAACATAGACATTCCCACATCACCACCACGGGCTTCAATGAGCCGATTCAAGGCATGTAGGATAACCTCTCCTCCACCGGACACCCTGACTCCAAACTGAAGACCAGTAAAATAAGAAGACAAAGAAGGACCAACCAGACAAGCACCAACCTTAGAGACAAGACGTCTCCAGACAGTGCAAACAGCGATATGACGAACACCCCCACCCGGTTTAACAAGCGGCGTGAGCGAAGCTCTAGCAATGTACTCACCAAGAGCTACAAGGCACCGACCCTCCATAAAAAGATTAACCACCCTAGTAACATAAGCGTTCAGATAATCAAAGACAGCCACATCAACACCACTCAAATAGTCCATAAGGTGTTGGCCACGAAGCCCATCCCTCCCGCAAGAAGTGCCACGCGAGAAACCACGAATCATATCCAAAACCATAGTTGAAGAGGCAACAAGAGAATGATGATCCACAGGGAAAGGAGGGAGTGAAGGAGATGGGGCGACAGGATGCTTCTCTCGCAAAGCACCAAGAGTGGCATCAGAGTAGGGGGCGACACCAAAGAAAGAAAGCACCCTAACAGCAGCAGTATAATGACCATCACAAATATTTCGCCGATACTGGCGGAGGTTAAGCTCACTCAAATCCAGATCCTTCTCCACATGAAATGAAGGAGGAACCTCAGCCAAACACTCCTGCAAAAGCTGCAAACCCCCTCCAGGCACCCCCCAAGCAAGAATAGCCCTGGTAATACTCTCCTCCTGACGCTGTCGCCTAACAGAAGTCCTACACTCAAGATTACTCCTAGGAGCGAAGGTCTTAAGCAGACAAAGAGGCAACACAAGCAAATGAATCTAGCAGGAGAGGTCACCAGATTATTATTATTATTATTAGAGTAAATTAATAATTACTCCCTTATAAGATCCACATTTCTAAATTTACTCCCTTATAAGTTGTTTTACTAAAATTACTCCTTTAAAAATTCACTTTTTTCAAAAATTGCTTCAAATTCCAATTTAAGTCATTTACTTCGTCTGTTTTTGAACTCTCCCTCCACTTGTATACATAGATTTACCTTTTAAAGTATACAGTGGCTAATGCACAAACAAAATAAGTTCAAAAATAGACAAAATAATTGACTTAAATTGGAGTTTTTAAGCAATTTTTGATCAAAGTGCATCTTTAGGGAGTAATTTTAGCAAAACAACTTATATGGGAGTAAATTTAGAAAAGTGAATCTTATAAGGGAGTAATTATTAATTTACTCTTATTATTATTATTATTATTATTATTATTATTATTATTATTATTATTATTATTATTATTATTATTATTATTATTATTATTATTATTATTATTATTATTATTATTATTATTATTATTATTATTATTATTATTATTATAGTTCAATTTAGCGAAGTTCGGTTCGATTCAGTTCAGTTAAGGTTCATTAAGTACAGTTCATTTTAGTTTAACTTCATTTAATTTAGTTCAGACAATTTCAGTCTAAAAGAACAAAGCCTCAGTTAACTTTGTATCAATTATGTCCCATAAGTTTAATTAGTAGTGAAATTAATTCCCGTTGTTTGATTTTTCATGAATATTTTACCAAAATTCATTCTACTATCCAATTATCAAATATAAAGTCTAGTTTTATAATATTATAATCATAGCTTTTATACTATATATAATTTTAATAGCGAGTATGTTATGATAATATTTCAATTCTTATACAATTTTTATAAATCTAAGAATCGTTCATGAAATCATATTCAATATAACATATGTTGAATATATAAATGATCAATCAATCAAACTGCCCAAATATAACCCGATAAAGTGACACGAGGAAATAGAACTTTGTTGGATTTTAACTGAACTCACCCGATATGAGATTACTCTAAAGCTCATTTATCATATTGTGACAACCCTCGCGAAAGCAATAAAGTAAACAAGCAACGAGGAGTGGAAATAGGGAATTTTTAACACTTTTAAAACCAAGTTCGCGAGAATTATTATTAAACGAAGTTCAGAGTAAATAAGCAAAGTAGCTAAGTCGAATCGAATGGACAAGTTACTACAAGGGGAAATACAAATCCCAAAAGTACAATAATCCAAAATGAATTCTAGAGTCGATAAGCGTAAGTAATCATCGTGTAACAACGCTCGCTACCTCACACTAATCTCAACATCAGCATCTGCATTAAGTAAGACAAGACGACCCTAGACTCTAATCCTCTTGGTAGGACGACGATAATATAATACATTCCTAGTCTAAATCTGGCCAGACTCTCGGGATATGGGCGTTTCCTGATTCGACATGTGATAAGGCATTCCACATCCAAGACTCGGTCGACAGAACGGAAGTCGAGTACCCCAAATCTGGCAAGGGCAGCTAACGGAAAGGGCGGAAAGATAATACGTATACCAAATCCGGCAAGGGCAGCCAACAGAAAGGTTATAAGACAAACGTCAAGAAAGCATGCTACATGCAAAGACACCACCTCGCAATGATACGACATTTGACGCCCGGGTCGATCAACGCATTGCGTTCGCCTCCCAAAAACGCCGTCATATCCCCACTAACATATCAAATAATGTACCTCTATTTCTCCGACATAAAGTCTAACGAGTATAAGGGTACAAACGGGAAATGAGAGTTCTATATCATCCAATAAAACAAGACTCAACGGACTACTCAAGGTATACAAGACTCAAACAAGTTAAACTTCCAAAACCGTCACTAATTATGTGAGTAAGGTATAAGATAAATTTAATAATGATAAACAAGAGTCAATACATGTTACATAAGAATTAGACCAAATTTAAAAAGCATAATCAATAAGAAACATAAAGTCTATCCCAAAACAACATGTTTGTAAACCATATAAAATAAGGGTCCACTTTAAACGGTCATAAGTCGAGTTTTAGACAAAAATGCATAAATTCCAAGTGGAGGTGATAGCGTATCCTCTTAAAGTTCCAACGGTATATCACACGCTCAAAGCAGACAAGTAACGAAGGAGATATGACCATTTTACGAAAAAGGGTCGGTGCAGGAAAACTCCACCCACCCCGGGGAAATTTCACCCCCCGGTTCCTAGACCATTTTTATATCATTCCGGATAACTTTTTTACCGGACAAGTTTTGTACCGAGTGAAATTTCACCCGCCGGCATCACCCGAGCCATGAACATGAATCTTCATCCATTTCCTTGGGTTTGAATATGAATCTTCAAACTCCAAACTCAACGTACAAGATTATACCACAAACAAGCAATGAACAAGGATAAAGACATTTAAAACCATCATTCAACTCAGCACAACTAACCCACCTTTACCCAAGTTTCACCAACATCAACATTAGTTCCAAACTCAATGATTCATCATCATATTTCTAACAACAACATGGCAACCAACATCATAGGAGTCTCATATAAATTTCTACATACATAAACAATGAAACTGAGATAAACTTAACTTAAAGAACCCATCTTTATCATAATTACTACTCTAAAACATATGATAAGCACATAAATGCGATACCGAGTAACTCGTGTACATCACCTTTGCTCTTCAATGTTCTAAATCTTCTTCAACCAAGAGGTAGTCTCTATCCAGATCTTGCAAGTCTCCTCCTACAAATTAGCATAAAAAGATGAGGAAAACTCATCCTTGAAAAAGATGGGAAAAAGCAACATTAGCAAGATTACATATTTCTTACCTTCAAAGGTAGAGAAGAAGGAAAGGGGAAGAATGGACTAAAAAATTAGTTGAATTGAGTGAGAGATGAAGAAGTTATGTGAGTTTGAAGCTTGAGGGGTTATGGAGCTTCAATGGAGGTTATGGTTTAGGTGAGGGAGATGAAGGAGAAGCTGAATAGTATGCTAAAAAGTGAGGGGCAAAGGTGACGATATGATTGAGTTTGTTTTGGTTGGGTGGAAAATGAAATGCCCAAGTCTCATATTGGACTTACCCACATAGAATTTCTAGTAGACATCAAATATGGATTCAGAATTGACTGGAAAGACACGGATTGTACACGATAAATTAAAATTCTATTTTAAGACTAAACTATGGCTAGCTAATAATAATAAAATATTATTAAAGACTAATAGCTAAAATCGCCGGCCGGTGTTTACTGTAACTACAGTTATTTTGCAGAACGATAGCGAGTCTTTTAGTAACTTTACCTCGAACATTGTCATATTGACAATTGACATTATAGTCCTTTATGCAAGAGAGAATAAGGGAATTGCAGACGTTTTAGATAGACATTGTTGAGACGAAATCGTATTAATGGGAAAAAAATTATAAATGAAATCAATTGTGCATGATGATGAGGATAATCATCGTAATTGTGACATGATATTTCATTAGAACTGAAATTCACTATAGCTATATGGAAACATATTTTCTTGTCGTGATGGTATATTTATATAGTTTTCGTAAGTAACTACATAGAAACAATATTAACAAGGCAAATAATCACAATTTAATATATGGTTTTTTTCAAACTCAAACAGACTGATTGTGGATTAATATAACCGTAATAACAGTAGATATTAATGGAGACATATAGTGTTTAAATATATGGTTAAAATTTCCTAATAATCCAACGATATATAGTTTATATTAAGGCAAATGAAAAGGAAAGTATATTAACATTTTGAAAAAACTGTAATTAAAGGATTTGAAAATATGATTCCAAAATTAAGTGAAAATAATTACTAATGATTTAATTTAACTTCTTTTATGTGATTGGATAGTTGAATAGGTAATAATGTAGAGTAATGACACGTGGTAAATGAATGGAGTTGATGAGATATGGTTAGTGGCTTCAGCTTTAATCTATCTATCTATCTATCTATCTATCAATATACTTAAAAGAGGAACTTTTCGAGCGACATTAGAGACTCCAATATGAGCGAAACACATAAGAAAATAAATAATAAAATAAATTATTAGAGACTCTAATATAAGTGAAACACTTGAGAAAATAAATAATAAAAGAAATTATATTATCAATA
>JAIUZE010036115.1:0-16943 GCA_022085475.1 Heliosperma pusillum | reverse complement strand
TATATATATATATATATAATGTACTAAACAATATCACTGGTTATACTAAACAATATCACAAAAAAAAACAAAAGGGTTAAAAATATTGTATGTCATATTACTCGCCGTCGACAACGGCCACCCACCCACCATTACCGGCGACATATTCAAGTACCTAGATGACACAAGTAAATAGCTATCCACCATCACTGTCACCCATTTATCCTATATTTTCTTTCCAATCTCCATATTCCTACACTCATACACATTACTCCTCGGAGTTCACACCACCGCACACCACCACCAATCACAATAAAATTTGTCGTTGTCAATGTTAAATTAAGGGTCTCGTCGTCGGCTATGAAGAAGAATGACAGAGGCTAAGATGCTAAGTAGAGAGGTCCCATGAAACGGCCATAATAGTGATGTGCTAGAAGGCAAGGGCGAGAGAATGATAGTGTATGTGGGAGGTTCGGTATTGGAATCGATTTGTGTGAAAAAAAAGTATGAGAAAAAGAAGTTTGTAATAGTAGGCAAAATTTTTTCGTTAGTGGTGTGATATTGTACAATATAACATGTGGTATTGTTTAGTATAACTTGTGATATTCTATCATGGACTCACAGACTCAAAAAAATAGGGTGGACTCACATGATCCTAATTCTTTATATATATATATATATATATATATATTGGTGATAATAAATGTTTAATTTATTGTGCGTGATTATAAATTATCATTGTTATTAATTAAGAGAGAGAGAGAGAAAGGTTCAAATGAGTCCCTCATATATTTTGAGTTCATATGTCCTCCTATGAGCCCTTAGATCTTTCAAAATGGGTGGTTGAGATTAAAAGCAAAAAATAACCATTACACTAATCTATTACTTATACACTAATTAATTTTCTTTCTCTCTCTAGCTTTAAGTTGATGACATTTTAGCATTTAATGGTGTAACTTTTACCTTCAAGTATAAATTTTGTTTTTCCACAAGTATACGGTTTTACAATTGTAACTTTCATGTTTTACGAGTGTAACTTTAATCCAAAAAAGTGTAACTTTGACATTTTACGTATTTTTAGATTGTAACTTTAGCCTTTTATGAGTGTAACTTTAATCCAAAATAATGTAATTCTATACTAAAAAGTGATTTTAAGACATGTTTTTTTACATTTTACGTGTTTTCATAGTGTAACTTTAGCGTTTTACAAGTGTTACTTTAATCCAAAATACTGTAACTTTATACTAAAAATTGATTTTAGGACAAGTTTTTAACATTTTACGTATCTTTAGTATGTAACTTTAACCTTTTACAAGCATAACTTTAATCCAAATATAGTGTAACTATATTATTTTTTGATTTTTTGTAATTCTTAGATAAGTTTACGACATTTTAATCTTTTTAAGATTGTAACTTTAGTCATTAATAATGTAACTTTAGTCATTGAGTGTGTAACCTTAGTTCATTGAAAGTGTAACCTTAGTCCCTTAAGGGTGTAACTTCAATCACTGCCAACAATAACACTAAGTAAACAACAATAATAACAAATACAACTATTTTTGACATTAAAAAATTAGATAATATGATTTTTTTTTTCAAAAATCTATTCTTATTAAAAAAAATCTATAAAAGAAAAGAAAAGAAAATAATAATACTTATACTTATACTTTTTTAGTAGATCTAAAGGTGGGGGAAAAAGAAAAAATAATAATAAATCTGAACAATAAAATATGCAAGAAAAATAAAATTAAAAGTAATAATAAATTTGAAACATAATACTAAATCTGAAAAAAGTAGATCTAAGAAAAATAAAATCATTAATAAATATGAAAAACCTAGATCTAAAAAAAAAAGAAAAAAAAAAAAAAAAAGGAATGAGGAGGTGAGACCACCACCACACACGGCCTCACCACCACACACTGCCTGACAACACCAAATATTGTCGTGTCTAGTAGTAATTTTTAGAGTCTTTCGTTTTACTTTTTACGGGTCATTAGCTTTGTTTTATGTTAATTTTAGTTTTTGTAATAATGTTAGTATTTAGTATTTTAAGTCAATTTTGAGAGTCAAAAACCCAAAAGTCAAAGAAAGTCAAACCCGAAACCCGAGACCCAAAAACCCGGAAATTGGAGTGGGCTAGCAATGAATCACCAAGGCTTGAAGACCAAACCCAATGGGTCAATGGAAGTCAAGGCGGGGCCAAAAGTCCATGGGTCAACGAAAGTCAAGAAGGAAAGCAAGGGAAAAACGGGCAGTGCTCGACGCAGCCTGCGTCATCACGACGCAGCCTGCGTCAGCACGACGCAGCCTGCGTCAGCGACGCAGCCTGCGTCAGCACGACGCCTGCGTCGTAGGACGCAGCCTGCGTCCTTTCTCAGCACGGGATTTCTTCATTTTCTCGTCTTGTCTTTTGGAAGCCCACCTTTCAACGCCCCTAGGTTTGCGGACCAAGGGTATATAAGAAGAAAACTGAAGAGAGAGAGAGGATATATACAACATTGAAACATCATATTTTCCTTAGAATTTCTCTACTTTGTTCTTCAACTTTGGCTCTTGTAATTTGGTTTTATTTAGAAATTGGTTGTAATATGAAGACTATGGGTAGCTAATCTTTTCATTACTTGGTGTAATTTGAACAAGTTCACACCTTTAGCAATTGTATGACTATAATCCTCTTCTTCTTTATTTAATGCAATTTGTTTATGTTAATCTTTTATGTTGAGTGAATGAATGTTTGGTTTGACTAGCTTGACATTTTGTTTACTTGATAAATGCTTGTTCTTGGTAGGAATTGGCACCCTATGCTTGAATGTTTGAAGTAGACTTGAAAGGTTTCATCTTTGGTTTAAAAGTTTGAGTCTTTTGAGAAATAAATCGTATGTTGTGTGATTTTTACATGGTTTAATGTTGAATTGCATAATTCTAGCTTAATCCTTTGGTTTAATGCTTAAAGCTTACTCCTTTGTTTATGCTTATGTTTTAATAAGTGTGGATTTAGTTGTAAAGTGTCAATTTTGGGTGGTTTAATTCATGTTGACTATTTTCTTAGGAGATGGTATTAGATAAATGAGAAGAGAGGAAGAAAGGAGTCATCTTTGCTAATTGTTGTGTTACTTGGGATAATTACACTAAGTATTTTCTCACATATTTGATTACTTGCATTGAAGGTGTTTGTGCTAGTGCCTAAGCTAGATTTTCATATTTCATGTTAACTCATCTTTTTACCCGAATTCCCCCATTTATGTTTTCCTACATGTTTTCCATTGTGAATATCATAGTTTGTAATTAATTTAAGTCTTTGTTTTAAATTAGTGTCTTAATTAGTAATTAGTGCTTTAATTTGTGATTAGATCCATTAGTTTTGTTAATTGTTATTTTGCAAGAGTCTAGATTAGATTATTTTAGCTAATACCGCTTTCCCTTGGGTTCGATCCTTTTCTTACCCTTACTACCCTATTTATTTAGGTTGGTTTGAGTCTAGATTTGGTTTTATAAATTGTTATTTGGCCTAGCTAATTTGCGGAATTAACGACACCGTGTTTTAGACCCGTCACTTTTGGCGCCTTTGCCGGGGAAGGCAATTTAGCTAAGTATCAAATTGAAACTCTTGTTAGTGTCATACTTTGTTTAGATTGTTTTTTTCAAATATTTCTTTTTGTATTGTTTGTAGGTTACTTGGTGTTGAAGTTACTAATTGTGTTGTGGAGTTGTTCTTAAAAGTTTATGCCTAGGTCACAAGAAGGACTTGGTGACCAAGACATTGACCCATCCTCAAGTAGCATTTCCAATTGGTTGTTTTCGAATCCCCTCTATAGGAGACCTTTTTGGAGGGAGCCTAGTGAAGAGGAGCTTGGGAACAATATTTTTCAAGAACAACAAGAGCAAGTGTTTGAGTCACCTCCTAGAAGACCACCACCCTTGAACATCATCTACCCACCCGAAATGGAAGATAATAGAACGATTGGTGAGATCCGGGCAAGAAACTACGAAGAGCAACCGCTATGTATCGCATACCCTCCCATGGGGGATGTAAACTTTGAGCTAAAGGGGTTCTTTGTCCATAACTTGCCTAGATTCCACGGAATGGTGGGAAATGACCCAAATAGGCACTTGGCCGAATTCCACATAATTTGCCAAGGGGCCATCCCCCAAGGAGTGACCGAAGACCAATTTAAGCTTAGGGCATTTCCATTCTCTTTACAAGATGCCGCTAAGGAATGGTTGTTTTGTCTTCCGGCCCATTCCGTCACTACTTGGGTGGGTTTGAAGAAGAAATTTCTTGAGAAATATTACCCGGATTCGAGGCATAATCATTCAAAGAAGCTCATCACTACCATTGAGCAAGACATGGGGGAAACCCTTTATGACTATTGGGAATGCTTCAAGAGCCTTGTAGCTAGATGCCCATATCATGAGATGTCGGGGGATAATTTATTGACGGCCTTCAATGAAGGTTTGTGCCAAAACGACCAACGGATGATCATTGCCGCCACCGGAGGTGGCATTGATACACTTAATGTGGCCGAGGCCAACAACATTATAGAGAAGTTGGCGATGAATACAAGAAGCTACGGGAGGAAAAATGAAAGGGGAGGAAGCTCTAGAAATGTGTCTTCCATGGAAGATCCTTATGCCTCTCAAAATCACAAAATCATGCAAAAGATGGGTGAACTCAAAAGCATGGTGTCCAACTTGGTTGTCAACAAAAGTAGCTCATTTTCTCAACACCCCGAATCACTTGAATGTTCTTATTGTGGAGGTGACCATGCTACAAATACATGTTACATCATGATCGAGCAAGGAGCCACCATGGAGAGTGTCAATGCCATGGGGTATGGGAATTACAATGCTAGAAACCCAAGTGGTGGAGGAATGTATAACCAAGTGGGAAATCGTGATCTTTTGGGGTGGGGAGGAGACAAGTCAAAGAGTTTTGAAAATGGCCAATTCAATCACTTGAGAGCCCAAAATCCAACCCAAAACCGAAACTCTAATTTCCACCAAAATCCCCAAAGAAATTTCAACAACCCAAGACCCAACAACTCAAATTTTCCAAATAATTCTCAATCCCAAAGACAACCAAACCAAGGTCCAAATCAAGGGAATTCTTCTTCTCAAGGAAACTTGAGTGACATCTTGCAAACCCTCCTTGCCAATCAAGAGAAAGATCGGGACGAGGCAAGGAGGGATAGAGAGGAAGATAGGAAGGATAGGGAGGCTAACAACCTTAGGGTGAGTAACTTGGAAACCCAACTATCCCAAATGGCCTCAAATTTGTCAAAATCCCAAGCCTCAAGCTCCACAAGATTCCCATCTCAAACCATTCCCCCACCAAGGGAAAATGCTAGTGCCATGACCTTGAGGGGAGGCAAAGAGTTGGAAGTAAACCCCCTTGGAAGAGGCAAGGAAAAGATGAAGAATATTGAAATGGAAACCTTGGAGATTGAAGACCAAGGAGAATTGGTGGTTGGTCATTAAGAGATATCGAAAAATGAAAAAGCGGCATCCACAAGCAAGGACCCCAAGGGAGACATTTCAAGGAAGGGCAAAGACACTATTGAAGATGATGAAGTGGAGGAGTACATACCGGAAGTCCCATTTCCTTGTGCTTTGATAAGCACAAGGAAATATGCCAAGGAGAATGACTTATATGAGACTTTCCGGAAATGTGAGGTAAACATTCCTCTTCTTAACTTGTTGAATAGTGTCCCTAGGTATGCAAAGTTTTTGAAAGAACTTTGCACACCTAGGAGAAATCCTAAGAAGGGAACCCATAAGGTTAGGGTAAGTGAACATGTGTCGGCAATTTTCAAACAAAATTTACCCAAGAAATGTGGAGACCCGGGCATGTTCACTATCCCTTGCACTATTGGGGGAAAAAGTTTTAAACAAGCCATGCTAGACCTTGGGGCTTCTATAAACGTCATGCCTTTATCTATTTATGAGACCCTAGGCTTAGGACCGTTGTCTAAGACCGGGGTAGTCATTCAACTTGCCGATAGGTCTAGTGTTTATCCCAAGGGCATGGTAGAGAATGTGCTAGTGGAAGTCGATAATCTTGTCTTCTCGGCAGACTTCTACGTCTTAGATATGGAATCTAGCTCTAGTGCCACCCCTCTCCTTCTTGGTAGGTCGTTTATGAAAACTTCAAATACCAAGATCGATGTTTCAAACGGGTGCTTGACTATGGAGTTTGAAGGGAAAAGATTAACTTACAATATATATGACTCCATGAGGCACCCGAGTGACCATCAATCTTGTTTCTTCTTGGATATCTTTGAGCCATTAGTGAATCAAATGTATAAACTTTGGGATAGAGACCCACTCGAGGTAGCTTTGACTAACCACATGGAAGAGGAAGGTTTACGTTTGTTGTTGGCCGTTGATGTGCATGAATGTCTTGAAGACTTGGAAAGGGAAGAGTCCATAGAAACATATGAGGAGCTCAACGTCATAGCAATGCTGAAAACTGGGCAATGCAGTGTTCAACGCAGCCTGCATCGTAGGACGCAGCCTGCGTCGTAGGACGCAGCCTGCGTCGTACGACGCAGCCTGCGTCACTGGACGCAGCCTGCGTTCTGCACTGGCGAACCTATCCGAGTTGTTTGCTTTGTGTATTCCACTCCACAAGCCCCTCCCTTCCATAATCCAAACCCCGAAGGTCGAGTTGAAGACCCTCCCAAGCCATTTGAAGTACATCTTTCTAGGGGACAAGAACACCCTACCACTTATCATTTCAAGCACACTCACCGAGGACCAAGAAGACAAATTGGTTTCACTACTTCAAAAGCATAAGGAAACATTTGGGTGGAGCATAGCGGACCTAAAAGGGATAAGCCCGGTGACTTGCATGCACAAGATACGGCTTGAAGTGGATGCCAAACCGGTCCGACAACCCTAAAGGAGGCTCAATCCACCCATGGCGGAGGTAGTGCAAGAAGAGGTAATTAAGCTATTGCAAATGGGTATCATTTTCCCTATTTCCGACTCTCGTTGGGTTAGCCCAACTCAAGTCGTACCCACAAAGGGAGGAGTGACGGTAGTCAAGAATGCACAAGGAGACTTGGTCTCCACCCGACCACAAACCGGTTGGAGGGTGTGTATTGACTACCGCCGCTTGAATGCGGTTACATTGAAAGACCATTTCCCGCTACCATTTATTGATCAAATGTTAGAAAGACTAGCGGGGAAAGCTTTCTATTGTTTCCTTGACGGGTACTCGGGGTATTTTCAAATCCCAATCGCACCCGAGGACCAAGTCAAGACCACATTCACATGCCCATTTGGTACATTTGCTTATCGTCGTATGCCCTTTGGTTTGTGTAATGCACCGGGAACTTTTCAACGGTGCATGTTGAGTATTTTCTCCGACTCTGTAGAAAGGATCATAGAAGTATTCATGGACGATTTCACCGTCCATGGGGACTCCTATGATGCATGTCTAAAACACCTTGCTCTTGTCTTAGAGCGATGCCAAGAGTCTCATCTTATTTTAAACTCCGAAAAATGTCATTTCATGGTGACTAGTAGCATCGTTTTAGGACATGTAGTGTCGGAAAGGGGGGTTGAGGTGGATAATGCTAAGGTTGACATCATAAAAACTTTACCTTATCCCTCTAACACCCGAGACATTAGGTCTTTTCTCGGACATGCCGGTTTCTACCGGAGATTTATTAAGGATTTTTCCAAGATTGCTAACCCCTTATGTAAGCTTTTGCACAAAGAAGCGGAGTTTGTTTTTGATGACTCATGTAGGAAAGCATTCAATGACTTGAAGGAGAGATTGGTCACCGCACCAATTATTCAAGCACCACGATGGGATCTTCCATTTGAAATCATGACCGATGCAAGTGACTATGCATTGGGAGGGGTTTTGGGTCAAAAGAGTGACAAGGGACCCCATGTGATCCAATATGCTTCTACCCTTTTGAATGATGCTCAAAAGAACTATTCTACGACGGAGAAGGAGTTCCTTGGTGTGATTTATGCTCTAGAAAAATTCCGATCTTATCTCTTGGGCACAAAGGTGATCATCTACACCGATCATGCCGCCATTAGATACCTTGTGGCAAAAAAGGATGCAAAGCCAAGGTTGTTGAGATGGATCCTTCTCCTAAGTGAGTTTGATGTGGAAATAAAAGACAAGAAAGGGGTGAAGAATGTGGTGGCGGATCATTTGAGCCGGCTAAACCATGAAGGAAGACCATCATGCCCTCTTGAGGAGGTTGAAGTAGGTCTCCCTCATGAGTCACTTTATGCTATACAAGCGGAGGAGCCATGGTATGCTACCATGGTCAACTATTTGGTGACAAAGCGGCTCCCAAGCCATTTCTCTTCTCATCAAAAGAGCAAAGTCAAATCCGATGCCAAGTACTATACATGGGATGATCCTTACTTGTGGAAGTTTTGCCAAGATCAACTTGTGAGAAGATGTGTGCCCGAGAGTGAGATCCCTTCCATCTTAAATCATTGTCATGACTGTGCTTGTGGAGGACATTTTGGGCCACAAAGAACCGCTAGAAAAGTGCTTGAATGCGGTTTCTTTTGGCCAAGCCTTTTTAAAGATGCCCACAAATTTGTAAAGACTTGTGACCGATGTCAAAGGGTGGGGAATTTGACAAAAAGAAATGAGATGCCACAACAACCTCTTCTATATTGTGAGATCTTTGATGTGTGGGGAATTGACTTTATGGGCCCCTTTCCAAATTCCGGTGGTTATTTGTACATCCTCTTGGCGGTGGATTATGTGTCAAAATGGGTTAAAGCAATTCCTACCCGCACCGATGATGCCAAGGTAGTATCCATTTTCATCCA
The DNA here is from genome assembly GCA_022085475.1 of Heliosperma pusillum. Taxonomy (NCBI): domain Eukaryota; kingdom Viridiplantae; phylum Streptophyta; class Magnoliopsida; order Caryophyllales; family Caryophyllaceae; genus Heliosperma; species Heliosperma pusillum. The sequence continues at coordinate 8,150 of JAIUZE010036115.1, read as the reverse complement.
AGAGAACATATTCTCCCGGTTTGGCTTTCCAAGGGCTATCATTAGTGATAGGGGTACCCATTTTTGCAACAAGGTGATTGGAGGCCTTCTCAAGAGGTATGGGGTGAATCATAAAATTTCCACGGCCTACCACCCATAAACAAACGGGCAAGCCGAACTCTCCAACCGTGAAATAAAAGGAATACTTGAAAAAACGGTTAATCCGGATAGAAAGGATTGGAGCAAGAGGCTAGTTGATGCATTGTGGGCATATAGGACCGCTTTTAAAACCCCCATTGGCATGTCCCCATTCCGTCTCATCTATGGCAAGGCTTGACACCTCCCCGTGGAGGTTGAGCACAAAGCCTATTGGGCTATCAAATCTTTCAACCAAAACCAAGATGAGAGCGGTATGCACCGAAAGCTTCAATTACAAGAACTTGAAGAAATTCGCCAAGATGCGTATGAGAACTCGTCCATCTACAAGGAGAAAACAAGGAGATGGCATGATGGAATGATAAACCGTCGAGTTTTCAAGGAGGGTGATAAAGTTCTTGTGTTCCAAAACCAGTTTAAGCTCTTTCCGGGCAAGTTGAGGTCAAGATGGTTTGGACCTTACACCGTCAAGAAAGTGTTTACCCATGGAGCTATTGAAGTGGAGGGGCCCGGGGATGGAAAGCTCCTCAAAGTGAATGGCCACCGTCTCAAGCACTACTTCCAAGGATGTGCCCGGGAGGGGGAAGAAGAGGTCTTGCTTGAAGACCCCATTTATCAAAGTTGAAAAGCTTGAAATAGCTAAGTCAAGCCATCGACTCTAAATAAACGGCAAACCGTGTACATACTCTATCCTTGTGAATATTTCTTTGAAGTTTCTTTGTTAAATTCTTAGCATTTGAGTTGTTTTAAATTAGTTAGACATTGCATCAAACAAAATTTTTTGAAGTTACTAACGGTTTTGTGAAGTTTTGCGAGTTTTTGGCCGCCTCGGGATGCGTGCCACGGATAAAAAGTTCGGGAATCGATGGAATTTGGATATTGGAGGTTATTATGAACCATTGGAGTGAAAATGCAACTTGGGAGGTGTTTGGAACACTTAGCAAAAATTTTGCTAAGTGCAAAAGCTAGGATCATCCGGCAGTGAAGGGCGCAGCCTGCGTCGTAGGACGCAGCCTGCGTCGTCACGACGCAGCGTGCGTCGTATGACGCAGCCTGCGTCGAAAGCAGATTTCAGCATATGTTCTATCTTTTGCCCGTGTTCTTCATAAAACAAAAACACCATCTTCTTCTTTCTTTTTCACGGCAAACACACCAAACCCAACCCCAATCCTTCAAAAATCCATCTTTCTCACTCAAATCTTCCAAAAACTTTCAAAAATCAATCCAATTCTTCTTCCTAATCATTTTTCTACCTTCAATAACCCCAAAATCAATCTCAATCACTCAAAATCTCAGAAAATCCGTTTTGAAAACCTAGATTTTTTTTCCTCAAAATCGTTTTTTCGGGTCTTTTGCTGGGTTTTTAAGGTTGTTTGTCGGATTCCCTACCTTTTTTAATCATCAAGGAGCTTGAATCTTGTGGAAAAGCAAAGGTATAAATTCATACTCAACTTTTTCATTGTTCTTCAAGTTTTTGCTCGAATTAGGCTAGAATTAGTCTTAGGTTGAGTTCCCCCTTTCCCTTGATTGATTGTGTAGTTAGGATTGGACAAAGTTTTCTGAGTGAGGTAAACAAATTCAACAAACACTAGCTTCTTGAGGTGTAGAAATTGTTGCACACCAAGTGTTTGTTGAATTGCTTGAGTGAAAAATCTTTCGAGTGATTGCTTGTTGTTTGTTGTAGTGTGTTGTTTGTTGAATTTTGCAGAAATGGTACCCAAGATCTCCAAATTGTTTGGAAAAGGGAAAAATAAGAGGGCCGCGGTGAGTGAGCCCGACACCGAGGTAGAAGCGGTGTTCATGGGCTATGAAAGGTTGCAGGCTCAGTATAAGAAAATTTGGGATAAGCTCACCACTCAACCTCTTGTAGCCACCAAATTCTTTTGCCCAAACACCCTCCATGCCTTAGGCATGTTCAACTTGACAAGGGACATGCTAGCTAAAGTAGGGCTAGAGGCTTATCTCGAGCCAAACTCCTGGGATTACACCTATAGAAGTTTCGCATACGAGTTTCTAGCAACCTTGTCGGAGTTGGATGTGCCCGAAGGTGAGGAGAAAGCCTACCGATTCCGTTTGAACCAAACTTGGCATAATGCCCCAACTTCCGAAATCCGTCAAATCTTGAAAATCACCAAGCAACCCGAAGACATTAGGTGCCCCAAGGGCAAAATGCATTTCATGTGGAGTAACATTACCAGTGACCAAGGCCCATCTAAAGATGCCAAACTTTCAGCCATCACCCACCCCGTACTCCGCCTAATCACAAGATTCCTTACCACTGTTTTCAACTCCGCGGGAGAACCCACCAAAGTGCCAGAGAATATCCGGCTATGTTTGTGGACTATGCTTCCGGAGGGGGTAGGGGTCCCGGATTGGGCCGATTTGTTTTTGAGAGCTTGCATTAAACATAGGCAAAAATCGGCAAGGGCAAGCATCCATTGTGGGAGGGTGATTTCTTTCTTGGTGAGGCATTATGAGGGGGGCATTGGTAATGATCAAGCGGTGAACATTTGTAGGGGGTTGACGAGATACAACCGACATGGGCTAGAGGAAGTTCATATGTTTAAGACTAGCAAAGAGCAACCCTTGAAAGGGTTTTGGTTGGGAAGTGACGGGCTAAGTTACATGAAGATGCCTAGACCTCAAAACAACCCCTTACCTAGAGGACCCGCGGCGTGGGATTTTTTGTGTCCTAGGGAGGAAAGTTTGGGGGTAAGTAGTGAGGAGGAGGAGGAGGTAGAGGAAGTGCCTTTGAGGCAAAGAAGGAGGGTAAGGAGAGAGGGTGGTGAGGGAAGTGAGCAAATGAGCGAGGAGATCGAGATCCTTGCAATTGAGCAAGGACCTTCCCAAACCACAAATTTTGAACAACAACAACAACAACAACAACAACAACCACCACCACCATTCCATTTCCAATCACCATTCCAAAGCCACCAAGACACCGACACCCCCATGTTTGATGCGGAGGGTCGTTCTAGCACACCCGTGGAGCCATGGCAACAACAAATGGCTAACTATTTTGCTAGCACCAACGACGTTTTGAAGCATATTAGTGGGAGGGTGGATGATTCGAACACATGGCAACAACAACAAGGTAGTAGGCTTGAGACATTGGATGATTGGCACACTGTGGTGGAGGAGAGAGAGAGATTGAGAGGGGAGGCCGAGAGGGCTCAAAGAGAGGAATGGAGAAGGATGGTAGAAGGGCAAGAGGAGGCCCGCCTTTGGAGGGAACAACAAGATCAAAGGTGGGGGGAACAAAATGAAATGTGGACCACCCAAAATGCTTGGAGGGAGCAAGCTACGAGCCACTTTAACGTTCAAAATGAGCGCCACCACACCTATCTTCAAGACTCTTATGAAGATGCGGTGGCACAAGAGGACGTCTATGGTTTGGCTAGCTCTCTCTCTTTGGGATGTCCATCCAACAAAACCCGGACTACCCAACTCCATACACTCAAGAAGTCCTTGATGAAGGCATGGAACGAAGAAGAAGGATTAGAGAAGCAAGGGAAAGGAGGAGAAACCGAGGAGGTGCCTCGGGTTCTTCTCATTTCGACAATTGATGAGGTAACCTTTTTCTTTTCTCCTACAATGAGGACATTGTATGTTCTAAGTGTGGGGGAGAAGATTGTACATAGTTAGTTTGTTTTTGATGCATTGTATTTTTAATTGTCTTTATTTTTGAAAAGAAAGAAAGAAAGAAAAAAAGAGAAAAAGAAAAGAAAATTGAAAATCCCGGCTAGGTGAAAACCCACAAGGGTGGGCACCTAGGCAAGATTTGGGAAGGTGGCCGAGGACGGAATAAAAACCCGAAAGGGCATTCCGAGCAAAATGAAGAATCGAGTTGCGAGCCACCAATGAGAGGAAAGGAAAAGCTAAGGTGAAAACCCGAAAGGGCACCTTAGGCAAAATGAGGGATTTTCAAGAAAAAAAATGGAAAAATGAAAAAAATGAAAAAAAAAAAATTGAGCATAATACTTTCGATGATGAGGATTTTGAAGGCATAAGAAGGGAGTGATAAGGAGGGAATTGGAAGGAGGCTAGCTTAGGACTTCCTTTATTTTTATTTTGAGTCACAAAACTTGGTTCCAAATTGGTGGTTTTTCTCTTGGTGGTTACTTGGTTGTGCAAATTGTGTAGTTTGGGGCCAACCAAGTAACCATGCATTACATTAGTGGAGTAATAAGGGGGTGGTATAAGTAGTGGAGTTGTATGGAGTTTGATGATGAAGAACATCTCGCTATGCCTTGGGATAAGGCAAAGATGGTCATACTATTTTATTAAGAGCTATAAGAAGGGAGGAATTATGTGAATTGAGTCGGAGTTGGTGGTGTGTCGAGTCTTGTTAAGAGGGAGTTATAAGTAGGAAGAGGTAAGGGAAGAGTGTTAAAACAACATTGAGTCATTTTTTTTTTGTTTTAATAGGTGGTTGTGTTTTGAGGGAGATATAAGAAGGTAGTGGTGAGGGAAGAGAGGTCATTACCTCCGCATGCTATGTTTGGACTTGTGTTTGCCTTGCCAATCTCGAGTTTTACTCGGGACGAGTAAAAGTCCAAGTGTGGGGGTATTTGACAACACCAAATATTGTCGTGTCTAGTAGTAATTTTTAGAGTCTTTCGTTTTACTTTTTACGGGTCATTAGCTTTGTTTTATGTTAATTTTAGTTTTTGTAATAATGCTAGTATTTAGTATTTTAAGTCAATTTTGAGAGTCAAAACCCAAAAGTCAATGAAAGTCAAACCCGAAACCCGAGACCCAAAAATCCGGAAATTGGAGTGGGCTAGCAATGAATCACCAAGGCATGAAGACCAAGCCCAATGGGTCAATGGAAGTCAAGGCGGGGGCCAAAAGTCCATGGGTCAACGAAAGTCAAGAAGGAAAGCAAGGGAAAAACGGGCAGTGCTCGACGCAGCCTGCGTCATCACGACGCAGCCTGCGTCGTAGGACGCAGCCTGCGTCCTTTCTCAGCACGGGATTTCTTCATTTTCTCGTCTTGTCTTTTGGAAGCCCACCTTTCAACGCCCCTAGGTTTGCGGACCAAGGGTATATAAGAAGAAAACTGAAGAGAGAGAGAGGATATATACAACATTGAAACATCATATTTTCCTTAGAATTTCTCTACTTTGTTCTTCAACTTTGGCTCTTGTAATTTGGTTTTATTTAGAAATTGGTTGTAATATGAAGACTATGGGTAGCTAATCTTTTCATTACTTGGTGTAATTTGAACAAGTTCACACCTTTAGCAATTGTATGACTATAATCCTCTTCTTCTTTATTTAATGCAATTTGTTTATGTTAATCTTTTATGTTGAGTGAATGAATGTTTGGTTTGACTAGCTTGACATTTTGTTTACTTGATAAATGCTTGTTCTTGGTAGGAATTGGCACCCTATGCTTGAATGTTTGAAGTAGACTTGAAAGGTTTCATCTTTGGTTTAAAAGTTTGAGTCTTTTGAGAAATAAATCGTATGTTGTGTGATTTTTACATGGTTTAATGTTGAATTGCATAATTCTAGCTTAATCCTTTGGTTTAATGCTTAAAGCTTACTCCTTTGTTTATGCTTATGTTTTAATAAGTGTGGATTTAGTTGTAAAGTGTCAATTTTGGGTGGTTTAATTCATGTTGACTATTTTCTTAGGAGATGGTATTAGATAAATGAGAAGAGAGGAAGAAAGGAGTCATCTTTGCTAATTGTTGTGTTACTTGGGATAATTACACTAAGTATTTTCTCACATATTTGATTACTTGCATTGAAGGTGTTTGTGCTAGTGCCTAAGCTAGATTTTCATATTTCATGTTAACTCATCTTTTTACCCGAATTCCCCCATTTATGTTTTCCTACATGTTTTCCATTGTGAATATCATAGTTTGTAATTAATTTAAGTCTTTGTTTTAAATTAGTGTCTTAATTAGTAATTAGTGCTTTAATTTGTGATTAGATCCATTAGTTTTGTTAATTGTTATTTTGCAAGAGTCTAGATTAGATTATTTTAGCTAATACCGCTTTCCCTTGGGTTCGATCCTTTTCTTACCCTTACTACCCTTTTTATTTAGGTTGGTTTGAGTCTAGATTTGGTTTTATAAATTGTTATTTGGCCTAGCTAATTTGCGGAATTAACGACACCGTGTTTTAGACCCGTCACTGCCACCACGCACCACCATCCGACATCCACCACCACCAAACCCCCCCAACAACCATACCAACTACCACGACATAGAGAGGAGAGATGAGGGAAAGGAAAGACGAATATGAGTCGGAGGCCGACGCGTCGGGTGGAGCACGGCAGAGAGGAGCGTTGGGGGTGACTTGTGGCCGGAGTGGATGAGGCAGAGGAAGCGGCGAGGAGTAGATCTAGGTATTTTTTTTGTTTTTTTTTGTGGTGGAGCACGTGGTGGTGTGGTCGTGGGACTCGTGGCTCAGTGGCCGAGGCTGCGAGAAGGAAGAGGGGGAAGGCAGAGGAGGGTGGTGGTGGGTTGTGGGGGTAGAGGGTGGAGGGTGGAGGGTTGGGTGGTAGATCTAGTTTTTTTGTGAGTTTTTTTTCATATTTTTTTATGGTATTGGCGGTGGTCGGTGGTGCCAGATGAGGGAGGACGGCGGTGGCCGGCTGTAGCCAGCGGTGGGAGGTGGCCAGTGGAGGACGTTGGCTGGCGGAGAAGAAGAAGAGAGAAAGTGATGGAAGGATTTAAAGAGAGGAGATGAGGGAGTTTTAGAGAGAAGGAGGAGGGAGTTTTAGAGAGAAGGAGAAAGTATTTTGAATGAATGAATTATGTGGGAAGTGAGTGAGAGAGAGGGATGTATTTGTGGATTAATTAGTGTGGTAGTGAGAGAGTGGGGTTAAACACCTTACAAATGACAATTTTTGTATTCTAATCTCAGCCATCCATCTCCAAGATCCAAGGGCCTCTAAGAGGACTCATGGACTCAAGGTTTTGGGGTGGACTCATTTGATCTCATTACTATATATACATATATATATAGAGAGAGAGAGAGAGAAGAGATCATGTAAGTCCACCTTCTTTCTTTGAGTCCATGAATCCTCATCCAAGCCCTTAAATCAAGAGGATGAGGGGTTAGGATTAAAACAAAATGGAGGGTCAAGATTGTGAGAAACACACAATCCATTCTCCTCTAAACCCTAATACTTATACCCTTACCTCACCTCATTTATCTCATTTTCACATTTCCCTTATCTCTCTACCTTCTTATCTCTCATAATTTCTCTCAAATAAAACGCCAAAAAAAATTCTCTCCTCTCTTCCTCACTCACCAACACCGACCACCACCCACGACTCCTCCCGTCGGCATCCCCCCTGCCGCCGCCGGCTTCCCCCACCCCCTGTCGCCGCCGGCTTACCCCATCCCCTGTCGCCGCCTGCTTCCTCTACCCCCTGCGACGTCCTTCTCCCACCACTGCCACCGCTGGTGTTCTCCCGTTCCTGCCACCTGCCGCCACCACCTCCGCAAGCCTTTTTTCCGCCACCTTTTCCAGTTTAAAAAAAAATCAACAACACTACCATTCTAGATCTGGAAAAAAAATAACCACCACATAAAAAAACAAACATAACAACCACCACATTATTTTGCAAATCTGAAAAAAAAACACACACCACCACCTTCCTTAGGTGAGTTCCTAAGTGCGCCATCCCCCCACCGTCAGTACTTCCACCGTCCTCGGCCACTTCTCTTCCTCCTGCCTCCAACTCCCTCGGCCTCCCTCATGCCGCCTCCTCCTCCTCCTCTGCCTTTTTCTCTCTCGGCTTCCCTCCTCCTCCTCCTCCTCCTCCTCTGCTTCCCTCATGCCGCCTCCTCCTCCTATGCCTCCTCCTGCGGCCCCCTCCTCCTCCTGCCTTCTTCTCTCTCGGCCCTTGCCATCCGCCTCTTCCCTCGGCCGCCTCCTCCTCCTCCTGCCTTTTTCTCCCTCGGTCTTGCTCCGGCCTCCTTCTCCAGATTTGAGAAGGGTCGTGGGTGGGTTGAGTTTTTTTTTTTGTTTTTTCAGATCTGAGAAGGCCG
>JAIUZE010036112.1:0-13955 GCA_022085475.1 Heliosperma pusillum | reverse complement strand
ATGATTTTACTTTTGTATTTCCTTTTATGTACGTTTAATGTGATATGGCTGGGAGAACCCGGAGTTACTCCCCACTGACTGTGGCGTTCATGTTTTTCATGAATGAACAGGTTGCTTGCATGGATGACTTTTTTGGCTATGATATTTTGGGGTTCGGGTGTGAGCTAGCGGGCGTTGTCCCTGGAAGTTTCACCTCTAGACGATTTTAGCTAGTTTTGCTAAACACTTGTTCTTTGCTAACATTTAAGAGACCCCGTCTCTTTGTTGTATTTCCGTACTTAGTTGTAACATTTTGACACTCCTCGTTTTATTTGACTTGCATATATAAAAGTTTTTAAAACTACCTATTTCCGCAATATAATTCACATGCTTGTTTGTTTTATATTTCCGCATTCGCGAGGGTTGTCACAGTTAACCTTTTAGTGATAGCTCGACTCGAATATAATGAAAGTGCCCTCGTAAGAGGATTGAAGATTGATTAGATTGATTAGTTGGTCAAATTGGTCAGTCAATGCAAAACGTGACGGGTACTCAGAAGGATCTGAGCTTACGTGGTCGATTGATCAAGCACGTAGATGTTGATAGCTTAGAGCAAGGTCTAGAATGCAAAGAGAGAGAAGAGAAGGGGTGGAACACTCGCGTGCCTTAAAAGTGAGAACGGAGCTCTCCTTTTATAGCAGAAAATGTGCAAGAGTCGTAGAACAACTCAAACTTTGGAAAGGACATGCTGGGGAAGAAGCGCAGCAGGACTGCGATCCTTGAAAGAGGCGCAACACCTGCTGCGTCATTTCCCAAAGGTTTCCTACTAAAGAAGGAAGATTTCCACGTTTCTATTACAGAATTGTGGCTGATCTATACTTCCATTTTAAAATATAATACGAGATAATGTTATTAAAAAGATAGAATTTGAAAATATAAAAAAATAATCAGAATATTCCGCGTGTTCCGACTCGGAGTTTTAAAACGGTTTATAGAAAATGAAACGATTTTCGACCCGGACTCCAAATGAACTCTAATGACTGTCAAAACGACCTAACTGACGCGTATATGACAACCAAGGGGTAGACACAAGTGTTTGAGCTATCACTTGACGATAAACTTACGAACTGTCATAAATCGTTCCGCGTACCAAACATGCGGAGCAATTATCACTGGGTGGTTGGCGGAAGGTGCAGAAACGAGGTATATACAGAGAGATATTTTAGAGAGAATGATAAACTTGGAAAAAAAAAAAAATTTACCCGACACGAATACAAACAAACTCAACCCGATAGAATCCGAGAATTTTGCGAACCGAAATGACTAAACCCGACCCAATGACGACCCATAAGCCCAGGCGATCCGATAATGAGTGACCCGAACCGACCTAATTTTGACCCGATCCAAAATTGACCCGATTAAATTTATGACTTGACAATTATTAAACTTAATATTGATTAAAATGAAAGTGATTTAGTGTTTAGATTAGTTAAGTTTGACTTAACAATGAAGTAATCCTACACTATTTAAAACACAAACATTTACTGGCATGTGGTTAAGCCACGTCATCAAACACAACTTTTCCAAAATACATTATCTTTTTCTCCCAATTTCAACTGCTTTCTTTTTACCTTGAAACTAACGATGAGAATTGTTCCATAACGTTTTTATGGTGGTATGAAAAAGGTAAAAAAAAAAATTACAATTTATTAGAATTCAAAAAATTTTATAGTCAGTAGCAGAATAAAAATAAATGATGATTTATTAATCCAATGCCCATTATTTTAATCTTCTACATTTTATTGATAATAATAACAAAAAAAATAAAGGAAGATCAATAATCCTCAGAAACAGTTAAACATGATAGTGGTGTTGTATTATTTTAATCTTCAACTACAAAAAAAAAGTTAAATCTTGAATCCTTAAAAAAACACAAAACAAATTCAAATACTAAGTAAAAATTTAAATATAAAAAATTGTAAAATTAAATTGAAAATTAAATATTATTATTTATTACCCACCAAAAATCAAGCTTTTGAGACATGCAAAGATAGATCTCCTATTTTATATCATTCCATTCGATTTCTAGAAAGAAACAAAAAGAAAAAGATGGGTACGATTCGTAGTTTAGGTTCGTATTGATTAGAAAGTTGAGTTGGTTGATGGTTATGAACAAGATGGTCATGTACTCATGTAGGAGGGGGCAAAGATAGAAGATGAAGATAAAGTGGTACATGCTGAGAGCTGGAGTGATATGCGGTGGGGGAATGTTTTTGTATTTTATATTTGTGAGAGAGTGTTTTATTAATTGAGGAATTTGCTCAATCACTTATGAGTTATCTATGCTCATTAGATTTTCTTCTTATCTCATTGATTCTATTCAACTAATACTCCGTAATTATTTACTAGAAATAAGTCTATTGTTGAGCTTTTGAGTACAATAAAAATTAACATAAATTCTCATGAAATATGCTATGTCCGTCTTTAGTGAAGATATGTCGGGTTGTCTCCCACTTGCCTCCCGCTTACCTGATTGTAATTAAGACCATTTAGGAAAATTGGAATAAATTAGTGATATAATAAGGATTAACCTATGCTAAGATAAATCGTTTTTTTAGGAGCCTAAGATTAATCTTACCATAGGCCCTTGGGCACATTATAAAAAACATTTGGTCTTATTGAAGACGGGGCATATCCGTTTTCAATCCTCTCTCACAATGAGGCAAGTTGGAGGGTAAGTGGGGACTAAATGGATTCTCATTTGCCCTTCCATTTTCCTACTTGTGATAGGGGATCCGCCCGTATTCATTAAAGACGGATATCCCATCTTCATTGAGAATTTGTGTAAATAAAAACCCTTATTATTTTTTTGTATTTTTATACATTGTTTTAGAAAATTGTTCATAAGACTCCTTGACCCTTCCAAAATCCAATCCTATAATATCAATAAGTCTTGCTTAAGACACCGTCACTATTCATTTTAAACTTAATACAGGTCAAATTCTACCGTATGGTGATAATAAAGATAAAACTTTTGATATTTTTTTAGGAAACAAGTAAGGTGATTTGGTATGTATTTGACCCGTTTTAAGCTTAATGTCCGTCTTAAATGAGAAATTATGCTACAACATATCTAACGGTAATGTGTAAAAAAAAATTGAAGAATGTGCAAAAGATGAAAGACAGATAAATGAGGATATAGATAAATAATGGTAAAAAAAATATTCTAAAGATGAAAGAAAGAGTAGGGGTGTTCATGATTAACCGAACCGTAAAAACCGAACCGAAATAACCGAAACCCGCACATTTTTTTGGGTTTAATTAACCGAACCGAAATATTTAAACGGTTCGGTGAACCGAACCGAATTAATACATGCTGAACCGATTCGGTTCCGGTTCACGATTTGAAAAAACCGATAAACCGAACCGAACCGAAATTAGAGGCCTTTAGAATTATGTGTTGGGCCAGCCCAATATATAAGAATTAAAAGTAACCCTAACTCATTTATTCTGTCATTCCTCACTTACAATCCCATCTCCCTCTCCCTTCTCACGCCTCCATCTCCCTCTATCTCCCATCTCCCTCTACCTTTGTGCCAACTTATAAACTCCGGCGCTCTCATCACTCCGCAGTCGTTTGCCATTGTGGCGTGGTTTATTTTTCGTTCTTTTCTCTTTTTCTTTATTTCTTAAACTGGTCTTCTTCATCATTGCTTTCTGCACTCTACAACTTTCGGCGGCGTTTGCCATAAATGTGAAGGTATCAAATGTGGGTTTACCATAAAAGTGGTCTTGATGTAAAGGATATATGAGCAAGAGATGTGATAAGAAACTAATTAAGGAAATTATGTTAAGAGTTATGTTTACTTGGTGTAAGTAAATCATTTAAGGAAATTATGTCCACCATCTTAGAGTTATGTTTATAGATTTATGGAGTATAATTTTGTGTCCTTAATTAAAGAAAATTATTATATAAAGTTATTGCTTTGTTCTATGGGAAAACTTCAGTAATGGATCTTCTCATGCCTTCTAATTTGCAGGTTTCAAGATTGTAAAATGGTTCCGGTTATCCGGTAAAACCGAACCGATTCACCGGTTAACCGAACCGGAAAAAACCGGCCTAAATCGGTTCGGTTTAGGTTCGTCATTTTGAAGAACCGGTTGACCGGTTAACCCGTCAAAAAAACCGGTTCGGTTTAACCGAACCGGCTTTGAACACCCCTAAGAAAGGGAAATTCTGCTTAATTAGTCAAAAATATAACAATAAAAATAAACATAATCCTTTTCAAAAGTACAACTCTCGATAAATTTCAATTCGTACCAGTTGTATAGAATTAGAGCTTTATAATAAAGGATTTTAGCTTATATTTACATTTTACGAGCTTTATTAGAGAGATTTCGAGCGTCGTTATATAAATTTTAAAGTCAATACATTATAATGAAACTCAACGATAATACATATAAGTTCAAAAAGATTTTAATTTTGACACATAAAATATTAAAATATAATCTTATTGGTTGTACCATGCTCATATACATTACATTCTTTACTCTATTAAACTTTATCTACTATTTAAATATTTTATTTGTCGAAGGTATCGTTAATATTTTTCATTTTTATAGTTAAATTCGGCTATAGATAGCATATGATTTTAATTAAATATATTTTAAAACAAATTCAAATAAAAATCTCGTGCAATTTTGCACGGACTAAAACTAGTTAAACCAAATAATGGTTAAAACCTAAATTTAAAGTTCAAAACTTGAAATAATGTGATAAAGTAATCGGACCCAATAATGACCCGGCCCAAACGCGATCCAACCCGATACGACATTTGACCCGAAATGACCAGACCCGATGATGACCCAAACCCAACCCGACTCGACTTAAAAGGGTAGGCTGACCCAACTTAACCTGATCCCGACCTTCCCCATCCCAACTTGACCCAAACAAAACCAATCCGACTGGCCCGATTGACATTTGAATAGAGCAAAGTCAGCAAACCACACCACCATTTAATGAACAAATCAGTGAATTCGGTATTCACACTCAAAATGCAACGCTTTGCCAAACTGGTGAAACCCAAACACACAACCACTCTTTTCTCGCATATTCACACAACAACCCTCCCTCCGCTGCAACCCACCGTCACCCCTCTCCCTCCACCTTCCTCCAAATTGTACGACGACTTTATACAAGAAGCTGGGAAAACCCATAACTTCCGGCGTCTCCACAACCTCCTCACTCGTCGCATCAACGACGGATGTGTCAACACAAACCACACCTTCCGTTTCGTCACCAACTCTCAAACCACCATCCAAATACTCAACCCTCTTTTCGACTGTCTCGCCTCGTTACCCGAAGGACCTCCCAGGAAGAACGCGTGCGACGCCTTGGTGTCTCGCTTATGCAAAGTCGGCCTCCTTAACAATGCACTCCAAGTGTTGGACAGAATGCGTGAAGAAAGATTAGAGCTAACTACGTGGTCTTTTCGCCCCGTGTTTGAGACCTTTCTTAGAAACGGAGAGGTAGAGAAGGCGGTGGCGTTGTTGAAGGGGATGAAACGGTTGAGGGTAGGGTTGGATACGGGCTCGTTTAATTACGTGTTGAGAGAGTACTGTAATTTAGGGGACGTGGGCAATGCAGTTGAGTTTGTAGGGCAGATGATGAGAGAGGAGGGGTTGAAGGGTGATTGTTGGACGTACGATGCGATGGTGCTTGGCGCGTGTAAGGCGGGGAAGGTGGACGGGGCATTGGCGGTGATGAGGGCGGCTATAGATGACAATGTTAAGCTTTTGCATTTTACGTATGAGCATGTGATTAGGGCTTTGATGGAAAATGGGTATTATGATCATGCTTTTAAGTTTGTCATGGTTTGTGCTGACAGAGATAGGAAGTTGGATGCTGAAATCTTTAATTTCTTGGCAGTTGGGTTGATCAAGTATGAGAGGTTCGACCACGCGAAAATGGTGGTTGATGAGATGACCAAGCGGAGACTGATTATGCATAAGAAACTGAAGGAATTTCATGAGATGGGTCAGTAACTTAAAAGAGCTCCATGAAATAGACTCGAAGAGTAGCACAAAATAATTTAATGTCACGGCGTAACTCTTTATTAGAGAATACTAAGTTTTCGTATTTTTGGACTTCCCATCCCTCGCTTATATTGTACTGTCGTTGTACCTGATTTGACATACTTTTCCTTGTTTAAAAGGAGTTACTATAATGATCGTCTCTCCATAACACACAATTTGCCCTGTTCTTTTTGTATTACTTTCAGCTCATTTCAAATCAGCTACATTCTTTCGGCCGAGGTTAGAACAAGGCTCTAAATGCAGCAATAAAGTTCTCTTATTAATGAGTAAACAATTCAGATAGCCTACCGATCCAATCTGGCAAGCAAGTACTTGATCTGTACAGGATGAATAGGGAACTTGGTCCTATGGATAGACATCATCACAGTGCACAGTGAATAACAACATACGGAGTATATAATAAGGCATGGGATTATTCCTAAATTGAATAGGACGATGTGGGGATCCTTCTTCTTCGGCTTCAATATCATACAATTGATGACTAATGGTGCAACAGTAGATAATTAAAGGGTAGGATCACTGGCTTCTCATGCCAATATCCAGTATTGGAATGCATATACATGGCATTATTTGACCATTAAACTTCAGTAGAAGGTTGTGTTCTAACAAACATATCTCAAATTCTACTTCCTCAACTGCCATGATTTCTGTATTGGTAGAAAGCTAATTAAAGTGTTAGCTAACTCGTAGCTTTTGTATAACTCCAGCAATAGCAACTGCAAACAGGTTGTATGCGGGAATGTTATGCAGTTCAGTTCTTAATTGTAATTAAAGAAACCGTCATATCTCGCAAACCAGAGGTCTATTTCAAGTGATTCCCGGAAATGAAAGCTAACTCATCTAGGTTTCATATGGTGTATTAAGGGCTCAATGACTCTTTCTGAGCTAGTAGTTTCGAAGCCTCAAGTTGCTGTTGGAATATAGAATATAGCAGAATGCTGAACAATTCCGAAATGACATGCTATCACTCAAACCTGCATATCTCGAGATCCAGATCATCTTTTCAAGTGATTCCTTCTACAAAAGTTGGCTAATATCAGAGTACTCTATAATAAAATTGGATCAACATCGACAGAGATAAAAATCTTTAGAGATTTAATCAAACAAAATTATAATCGAGCTCGCTGCCAAGAATCCCCCTACTTGTTATAATCCCTCATCTTTTTTACTCTAGAATTAAGGTACTTTTTGTCAATTAAAGTTCATTTTGGAGGGTGGAATATCAGTGATTAGTTCAACTCTGACACGAAGACGGTTGTTGTGATGGTTCAATTGGTAGAGCTTGGTGATAGTGTTAATGTAGGGCCGTAGGGGAGTAGTGGTTCCTGCATGAAAGCTGTGAGGGAGGTCTTCGGCTGTCGCCGACTACAGTGATTGCCAGTGGTGAGAATTTGGTGATGATTTGGTGGCAGAGTAGTTGTTGTCAAGGTGAATGATTATGACTTGAAACCAAGATAACCCATGACCTCTCCCTCTACCCCACATTCAAGTCCCTTCATCCCCACATCAGTGTTCCCCCTTGGCCTTGCCAATCACCTCACAACAAACCCTACACCCCTTGTGCCAATACTGCTTCCTTCACGTCCTCCATACCAGCCAACTGGGTCATTCATAGTGGTGCTACACACCACATAACCCATGACCTCAACAACCTTGCACTTCAAGCCCCGTATGACGGCAACGATGATCTTCTAATTGGTGACGGGTCCCCCCTGCACATTGCTCATATTGGTTCTTTTTCCATTCCTTCTTCCTCTCGCTCAATTAAATTTAATAATGTTCTCCATGCTCCTTCAATTTCAAAAAATATTATATCGTTTCTCAATTCTGACGCGACAATAACACCTTTGCTAACTTTACCTCTGATGTATGTCTCTTGCAGGACCAACTGACAGGACAAGTGCTGCTGCAGGGGACTCTTAAATCTGGTCTTTATGAATGGCGTGCACCGGTTCCTGTCTCCACTTATCTTTCTCACATTTCGTCTCCTTGGCACCACCGTCTTGGTCACCCGTCCTCCTCTATTTTTACTTCTATTAGTAATTTGTGTGGTTTGCACTTTAAGTCTAATTTTGAATTCAATTGTAATGCGTGCTCAATAAACAAGAGTCACAAACTCAGTTTTTCCGACTCAACTTTATCATCAAATAATCCCCTTGAATTACTCTTTACTGAGGGCTGGACTTCTCCCCTACACTCCCTTGATGATTTTAAATACTATGTTGTGTTTGTTGACCACTATACCTGCTACACTTGGTTATACCCTCTTAAACATAAATCGGATACAGCTTCAGTGTTTCATCGTTTTCGGGCTTTAGTTGAAAAGTATTTTGGTCGATCGATTCTTCAAATTTTTTCGGACAATGGTGGTGAGTATATAAAACTCGCGCCTTCCATCACATCTGATAGTATCACTCATCTTACCTCCCGTCCCCACACTCCCGAACACAATGGGATCGCTGAAAGGCGTCATCGTCATATTGTCGAAACATGCCTTTCTTTACTCTCACATGCATCCCTTCCTCTAACTTACTGGTTCTATGCCTTTGTGACTGTTGTCTACCTCATAAATCGTATGCCCACTCATGTTCTTCACAATATCTCTTCCTATTTTAAATTAATTGGCAAACAACCGAATTATGAGAAATTACGGAGATTCGGGTGTCTTTGTTACCCTTGGCTCCGTCCTTACTCACGACACAAACTAGACCCCAAGTCCACGCCATGTATTTTTGTGGGTTACTCATCGACCCAGAGCGCCTACCATTGCTTCGACCCTCTCACTGGTCGAATCTACACTTCCCGTCACGTCAAATTTGTCGAAGGTTAATTCCCTTTCCCGACCCTATCCTCTTCTCTAGTATCCCTAGGTCTTATACACCGTCCCAATGATGTTCCCTCTCCATCCTTGTGTTGGTCTTCCCCAATCCCGAGGTCCCTAATACCCCTGCCCCTCCCTCCTCTGTTCCGGCTTCCTCCCCTCCTCCCTCCTCCTCCCCCATTGACACCGAACCCAGCACCACGGCTGCTCTCCAACAGCGTGCTGTTACGCGACTTATGAATGGCATCCGTGTCCCCAATCCCAAGTATGCTAAGCTAGCAGCCCTTACACCATATTCCCTTCCCCCGCTGTTACGTTAAAATACGCTCTCCACGATCCAAAGTGGTTGTCTGCCATGGAGGATGAGCACTCGGCTTTCCAACGGAATCAGACTTGGACCCTCGTACGTACCACCCGACCCTTCTTTTAATGTTATTGGTTGTGTGGGTTTTTCGTATCAAATACAATCCCGACAACACCATTAACAAATATAAAGCTCGCCTTGTTGCTAAGGGATTTCATCAACGTCCCGGAGTTGACTACTCTGAAACCTTTAGTCCCGTTGTCAAACATGTCAGTCTGTCACGGTGCGCCTCATTCTCTCCCTAGCACTTGTCCACGGTTGGTCTCTCAAGCAGCTCTACATCAACAATGCCTTTCTTCAAGGTACTTTAACGGAAACCGTCTATATGTCCCAACCCCCAGGCTTTGTCAATTCCTCTTTTCCTAAACATATTTGCAAATTATCCAGAGCTATTTACGGCCTAAAACAAGCCCCCCGGGCTTGGTATATTGAACTTACATCTTACTTACTATCTTTCGGGTTTCTCTCAGTCCTTATCTGACTCGTCACTTTTTCTCTATAACAAAAATTCCACACAAACTTACCATCTTGCATTGTCTACGTCGACGATATTATTGTCTCGAGCCCACCCTCATCTCAGCTTGATCATTTTCTTATCGCCTTCTCGACCCGTTTCTCGTTAAAAGATCTCGGCTTTCCGTCTTACTTTCTTGGCATTCAAGTCACACCCGTACCCTCTGGCCTTCGACTTACCTAAACAAAATACATACATGACCTTCTTACCCGCTCCGACATGCTTGATTGCAAACCCACAAACACACCCATGAGTACCTACCCACTCCTCACCCTTACAACCGGCACACCCATTCCCAACCCATCGGACTATCGAGCATTTGTTGGTAGTCTCCAATACCTATCTCTCACCCGTCCCGATATTGCTTATAGTGTCAATAAGCTTGCGCAGTTTATGCAAACACCTCAAGATTCTCATTGGCTTGCCTTGAAACGTCTTCTTCTTTATCTCAAAGGAACTCTTAATGTTGGTATACACTTGCATCGTGACACACCCCTTTCTCTACATGCATTTTGCGATGCCGATTGGGCCGGTGACAAGGATGACTATGTCTCCACCAGTGGTTACATTGTCTACTTAGGTCGAAATCCGATCTCATGGTCTTCAAAGAAACAGCTAACTCTTGCTCGTTCTACTACAGAAGCCGAATTTCGTGTCGTCACCGATGCCACATCTGAGGTAATGTGGTTGCGCTCCTTGCTGTCTGAACTGGCTTATAGCATCACGTCCCCACTGGTCCTTTCTTGTGATAATCTAGGAGCCACACAATACTCTAGGAATCCCGTCTTTCACTCTAGAATGAAACACGTTGCACTTGCTTTCCACTTCGTCCATGAACAAGTCATTAAAGGCCTCATTCGTGTCCAGTATATTAATTCTAATGATCAACTTGCAGATGCTCTTACCAAACCACTTGCTCGGCCACGTCTACATCCTTTATTGCTCAAGATCGGTCTTTCCGTTGGAACGTCCGTCTTGCGTGAGCGTGTTAAAGATAATATCTAATTATCTCATTCACATTGTATATTTTGTATTATCTTCTATTATCTTGTAAATTAGGTTGTAATCTTCTCATATTGGGTTCTAGTATCAATTAGTTATTTGTTTCCTATATTGTAGGATTTGCTTACTGTATTTAAGAATTGTCAATACTCAACGAAACTTATCTTTACCAGTACAAACGTTTACAAGGTCTTCGGCTGTCGCCAACTACAGTGATTGCTAGTGGTGAGAGTTTGGTGTTGAGATTTGGTGGCAGATTGGTTGTTCTCAAGGTGAATGGTGTAAGGTGAATGATTATGAATAGGGCTGGTTAAACCAACAGGCCGGGCTGGGGGCGGATGGGTTAGGTGAAGCGGGTCGGGCTGAGAGTAGTAAATTTGATTTTTTTCTTTTTTTCATAAACGATTTATATTATGAAACGAAGGGAGCAGTAAATTTGAACCACATAAAATATTACCCTTACCTGCTGGAGTATTAAATTTGGACAAAAAAACTAAACGATCAATGTTAAATAACCTGAAAAACAAATTGGGAAGATTAAAATAGGAGTATTAATTAAGACGCCTCGTTTAACTGAAGACGGGTACTATATGTAACAAGCTGAATATATGTAATGCTCTCTCACAATATGCAAGTAGGGGGCTCCATTTTTCCTTTACTTGTCCTTCCCACTTACATATTGTGAAAGGACACTATTCGTATTCAGCTTGTAAGTTCAGTTTATGATGGATAATGCCGGTCTTGAATGAGAATTTGTGTATTTTAGATCACAAATTCTCATTTGTGACGGACCAAACCCGTCGCAAGCTTGCGACGGGTCAAATCCCCCTCACAAAGAACAAGTGAGGGGCAAGTAGGGCGTAAATGGAGCCCCCCAATTACCTTGCCACTTGTTCTTTGTGAGGGGATTTAACTCGTCGCAATCTTGTGACGGGAGACTTATTGATTTTAGATTGGGAGAGGACTTAAGTAAAAACAATAACCTGCATGTTGGACATATATCCGGTCATAACGCTGCCACCTGGATTTACATAAGTAAATTCTGTACATGCCAACTTTTTCGTCACTTATTTAACGAGTACTCCTTATTTAACTATTGCTGCCACTGTTCAGAGGAAGCTAGAGGGAAAGAAGGGGTACATAAAAATGGAAGTTGGATACTCCAACAGTTCTGTTCATAGGAAGAGTGTACTTAGATCAAACACCGGTAATTCATCTTTACTATTTTTATAACTAAATCTGTTGACTTATTTGAACATTTCTGAATATTTGACTCCCCAATTTCAAGTAGTTTTGATTATGTGTTTATAATACTGGTAAAACTCTTGATTCTCTTCGAATGTGAATCGGACATTGTGATAAAGTTCTTGTTTGTACATACTTGCACTGGGTTTTGTCTACCCTTTTGTGATAACAATTGTTTTTCTTATGATGAAGCAGAATCTTCAACAATTTAGGCTGTATTCAACGTGCATAAATGACTTACGGAGTATATTTAATTTGATACGTTTCTTTTGCAATGCATGTGTCTCAGGAGCTTTCGATACGTTTCTTTTGCAATGTATATACATACCATTTCACAAGTAACGTGAGTAATTTTTTGCCGCTAATTTAGATGCTTCTATGAGGAAAGTAAGTCTTAATGTTCGGAACATCCCTGGCCCTGGGTTACTTGAGTGATGTTCTTGTTGTTAAGAGTATAAAAACTGATCTTGTGACTCAAATCATCAAATTAAGTAATCTTTTGGTTGAGATGATTTCTTGTTATGATATCAGAGTCTGCAGTTGCATCCACACTTCAAGCCCAAAGGGCATTCGTGTGAGGGGCGTGTTAGAGTATAAAAACCGATGATAAAACTCCAACCGTCAGTTTAAGCTTAAGTTTTTGGTTGAGATGGTTTCTTGTTACTTGTTATCCTTCCTTTTCTTTCTTAACAAACCAAATTTGTGGCTAGCATACTTGATACTATTTTCTTAACAGAAGATGTATATGCCTTGATGCCTATTATTCGTATCATTTTCCTTTTCATTGACTCTATAGGGGAATGGTACTTCAGCCAATCCTTTTAACTGAAAACCACAGCGTTCAAACATTCTCTTCGAGTCCTTATTTTGGATTTTGCTATGATCATATCGCATGTCTTGGTATCGATTCTGAGATGTTATGGAGCTGATATCCCATCGGAATTATTCTATTGTTTGCTTTACTTTGAGATATAATCTTAGTAATTCAGATCTGACCTTATATGGAAATTACTAAGTAAATCTCAGCCTTGGTTCAAGTTTGTGAATTAACAACTGGGATAGTTAGTACTTTGCAGATGTAATGTGCTCTTAAAATTTTAAGGACAATTTTCTGTCAATAGGCTTTACTGCTCACAATATGGTGACCAAGCAAGTTGAATGTGGTAACCAGCCAAAGCATTCTAGTAAAGGAGCATCTTTCGTGAAGCTTCTCGGCCGTGACTTCTCCAAACAACTGGTATCTCTCGTACATCAGTGCATGCATCATTCTGTTTGTTTATGTTTCACTTAGCTCCTTAATGTGAAAAAAGTGCGCCTCGGGCACACTTATGCTCAAGGCTTAGGGAGCACAATGGCACACTTATAAACAAGGCTTATCCAGTGAGGCTCACTACTATGCAATTTCAGTATATTTTTCGTACAGAATTTTTACTATGCCCTTCTCTTTTATACGGTATCCCTATGGACCCTATCATTTACTTCTCTACATGTTAACCCTTTATAATTATAAAAAAAAAGAGAAGTATTGCACAAAACTTTATCTAGATTATACAAATTTGTATGCAAAAAATGTGCTCTCGCGTGCGCTTTTCGCCTCGACTCTCCTCGCCTTGCCCTTTGAAAAATTAAGGTCAGCGCTCTTCAGTATCACATTCTCCTTTTATTTTACTCCATAATTGTTTATTCATTGTTAGATTTGGACACAAGCATTTTACATGTATAAACACTTCTATAGTCCTTTGTAAGGTCACTATTAAGTATTGACAACATCAACTGAATTCGATCTTGCAGCAAATACCCCGTGAGTTTACCATGATCTTTAATGGGTATGTACCTCATCGATTCATCATCGAGAATGCTATGACTCTTCAATGTTGGAGAGTGGAAGTAGAAGAGGAGAAGGACGGAGAAATTTATTTTCGTGAAGGCTGGGC